>OZ035833.1:41987500-41998844 GCA_964034765.1 Knipowitschia caucasica | reverse complement strand
GGGAGAAGAGAGAGGTGGGGAGAGAAGAGAGAGAAGAGTAGCACCGGCGCGGAGTGTCAGACAGAGATAGGAAAAGAAGAGAGAGGAGCGAAACGAGAGAGGAAAGAGAATTAGAGAGGAGGAGAGCGCAGGAAGAAAAAGAGGGAGAGAAAATAGTAAAGACAAAAAAAGAAAGGAAAAAGAAACACAGGAGGGAAGGGAAAAGAGAGAGAAAAATAAACAAGAGAGAAGAGGAGAAAAAAAAGAAGGAGCAGGATAGAGTAGAGAGCGAGTAGAAGAGAGAAAAGGTGGGCGAGCAGGCATAAAGCGTTAGGTGAAGGGTGAGAAAGGGGAGAAGAAGATGAAGGAGAGGCAGAGCGCAGAGAGAGAAGTGATCGAAAACAAAGGTAGCGCGAGAGATGTGGAAAGCAAGAGAGAGGAGGTCCACTTGTAAGGAGCAGAAGAGTAAAAAAGGAGGACACAGAGACAAAAAGCGAAGAGAGAAAAAGAGGAAGAGAAACGGTGAAAAAGAGCAGCAAAACGAGGAGAGAAGGGGGAAAAGAAGGAGAGGAGACCACAACGAGAGAAGACGAAAGAAAGCGAGCGGCAGAGCGAGAGTTGAGAGTAGACGAGAGAGAAGGGAGAGGAGCACAGAAGAGAGATAAGAGAAGCGCAAAGAAGAGACCAAAGAGAGAGAGGAAGAGAGCAGAAAAAAAGAGTGAGAAAAAAGGAGAGAAAAAAGAGAGAGAGACGAGAGGAGAGAAGCGAGCAAAAAGAGCGCAGCAGCGGAAGAGAGAGAGAAGGAGAGAGGAGAGAAAAAAGAGAGAGAGAAACGAGAAGAGCGAAAAGAGAGAAAAAAAGAGGAAGAGAGATAAAAAGAGAGAGTAAACAGACGGAAGAAAGAGAGCGAGAATAGAGGGGAAACGAGACGAGAGAGAGAAGAGAGACGGAGGGAAGAGAGAAAAAACGAGAGAGAAGACGCGAACAGAGAGAGAGAGACCCAGTGCGAGACAACAGAGAGAGATAGACACAGAGGGCAGACAACAGAGAAGAGAAGAGGAGCGAGCGCCGAAGAGAGACAACAGAGAGAGCAGAGAGAAGAGCGAGAAGGAGAGAAGAGGACGCTGCAGAAGAGCGAGAGCGACAGAGACAGTAGAGAGAGACAGCGAGAGAGAACCCCGAGCGCGAGACAACATGAACGAGAGAAAAGAGCAGAGCGAGAGCGCCGGGACTCGTCGCTCCCACGGGCGTGAAGCGACAGCTCAACCCGAGCGAGAGCGCCCCCGCGCGCTTGCATCACCGTACGCGAAGTCTCGCATCTCTCGCATATCCCCCTCGCTCCCCATCTTCTCGGCGACGAGCGTCGCGCGCGCGCGCGACGAGCGCGCCATCGCGCGAGAGCAAACCTGTAGCTCGGCCCCTCAGGAGACGCCCTCGAGCCAGGTCTTCTCTCCCCTCTTCGCGCCCTCGATCTCTTTCTCTCTCTTCGTCTCCCCCTCTCTATCCCACTACTCCCTCCCTCACTCTCTCTCCCCCCATCTTCCCCTCCCTTCCCTCTCTCCGTCACCTCGTCCTCTCTCCTCCTCTCTAACCCCTCCTCTTCTCCTTCTTCTCTCTTCTTCCGTCTCTTCATCTCCGCTCCTCTCTTCCTCTACTCCTCTCTCTCTCTCCGACCTCTCTCCGTCCTTCTCTCCTCCTAGGCTCCCCTCCTCTCCTCCCTCTCTTCCTCTCTCTTATCTCCCCTCTCTTCTCTCTCCGCTCTCTTCTCTCGGGTCTTCTCTCTCTCTCATTTTCTTCCACTCTCCCCCCTCTCTCTCTCTCTCCGGTCCGTATCTCTCTCTCTCCTCTTCTCTTCCTCTCTTCCTCTCCCTCTTGCTCTCTTCCATCTCTACCCGCCTCCCTTCTCTCTTCTCTTCTCTCTCTCATTCCTCTCTCTCTCTCTCTCCTCCTCTATTCTATCCTCTCTCCCCTCTCTCTCCCCCTTCTCTCTCCCCCTCCTTCTCAGTTCAGATGGCAGCTGAGGTTTTGAGATCAGAATGACCCCCTGCTGAGCAGCTACTCCAGACCCTGAAAAACCTTTTAATCCATAGGACCTTAATGGTGATAACAACGAAACAGAGAGAGACAGAGAGTGAGAGGATTGAGAGGACGAGAGAGATGGGAGAGAGAGCAGGAGAGATGAGAGAGAGAGAGAGGAGAGGAGGGAGAGACAGAGATATAGAGGAGAGAGAGAGAGGAGAAGAGTGAGAGTGACAGGAGCGAGAGGGGGGTGTGAGAGAGAGTGAGACTAATAGAGAGAGGACTTTGAGAGGGGAGAGAGACCAAAGAGACCTTAGAGAGACACACACAGACCTTTATAAAAGCAGATGCTTAAAGATGATGTAGCTTTCACACAAACTAAGATCTCACTCGACTCACTCGCGAGCGCGCGCGTGAGGCGATCCCAAAACAACTCCCTGTTTCTTTCTCGTAGCATCTGTAGCGATTAGCTCGTGAAAAGCCTCTCGTTAGCTTCCTTTGAGACGTCGCCGACTGAAAGCCAAGAAACCCACTCAAAAGGTCGAGCAATTAAGCTTCAATACGGCTCCAGAAACAGCTTCAGAACATGTGGATCCAGAGACCAGTCTGAGACAGAGACCTGAGACCAGGACTAATGTGAGAGGACTTCAGGACCCGAGACCTGAGACCAGGACTAATGTGAGAGGACTTCAGGACAGCGACCTGAGGACCAGGACTAATGTGAGAGGACTTCAGGACAGAGACCTGAGACCAGGACTAATGTGGAGAGGACTTCAGGACAGAGACCTGAGACCAGGAGCTAATGTGAGAGGACTTCAGGACAGAGACCTGAGACCAGGACTAATGTGATAGGACTTCAGGACAGAGACCTGAGACCAGGACTAATGTGAGAGGACTTCAGGACAGAGACCTGAGACCAGGACTAATGTGAGAGGACTTCAGGACAGAGACCTGAGACCAGGACTAATGTGAGAGGATTCAGGACAGAGACCTGAGACCAGGACTAATGTGAGAGGACTTCAGGACAGAGACCTGAGACCAGGACTAATGTGAGAGGACTTCAGGACAGAGACCTGAGACCAGGACTAATGTGAGAGGACTTCAGGACAGAGACCTGAGACCAGGACTAATGTGAGAGGACTTCAGGACAGAGAATCCTGAGACCAGGACTAATGTGAGCGGACTTCAGGACAGAGACCTGAGACCAGGACTAATGTGAGAGGACTTCAGGACAGAGACCTGAGACCAGGACTAATGTGAGAGGACTTCAGGACAGAGACCTGAGACCAGGACTAATGTGAGAGGACTTCAGGACAGAGACCTGAGACCAGGACTAATGTGAGAGGACTTCAGGACAGAGACCTGAGACCAGGACTAATGTGAGAGGACTTCAGGACGAGACCTGAGAACCAGGACTAATTGTGAGAGGACTTCAGGACAGAGACTGAGACCAGGACTAATGTGAGAGGACTTCAGGACAGAGACCTGAGACCAGGACTAATGTGAGAGGACTTCAGGACAGAGACCTGAGACCAGGACTAATGTGAGAGGACTTCAGGACAGAGACTGAGACCAGGACTAATGTGAGAGGACTTCAGGACAGAGACCTGAGACCAGGACTAATGTGAGAGGACTTCAGGACAGAGACCTGAGACCAGGACTAATGTGAGAAGACTTCAGGACAGAGACCTGAGACCAGGACTAATGTGAGAGGACTTCAGGACAGAGACCTGAGACCAGGGACTAATGTGAGAGGACTTCAGGACAGAGAGACCTGAGACCAGGACTAATGTGAGAGGACTTCAGGACAGAGACCTGAGACCAGGACTAAATGTGAGAGGACTTCCGGACAGAGACCTGAGGACCAGGAACTAATGTGAGAGGACTTCAGGACAGAGACCTGAGACCAGGACTAATGTGAGAGGACTTCAGGACAGAGACCTGAGACCAGGACTAATGTGGACTAACTCATGTACCTGGTCCACAGTTTGGAACGACCTCTGGAGTGAATCACACACGTGTTTTGCGTGAATGGTATTCGGGCTTGTATGCACACCAAATTCGTTGGTCACCTCCTCAGCCCAAGAGTTGAGCACCTCCTCTCACCACCCCTCTAACCCAGCTTTATCCCCCGAATGCCACCCGCAGCTCCCCCTCCCCCTCCCCCCTCACCCCTCCTCTCCCTCCTCTCCTCACCCCCACCTCTCCCCTCCTTCCACCCCCCCTCCTCTCCCCTCCTTCACCCCTCCTCTCCCCTCTCTCCCTCCTCACCTCCTCTCCCCTCCTCTCCTCACCCCCCCTCTCTCCCCTCCTCACCCCTCCTCTCCCCTCCTCTCCGCACCCCTCTCTCCCTTTCCTCACCCCCTCCTCTCCCTCCTCTCTCACCCCCCTCTCTCCCTCCTTCACCCTCCTCTCCCCTCCTTCTACACCCTCCTCCCTCTTCTCCTCCCCTCTCCTCAACCCCCCTCCTCTCCCCTCTTCACCCCTCCTCTCCCTCATCTCCCCTTCTGCTCACCCCTCCTCTCCCACCCCTCAAAGCCTCGACCTCACCCCCCTCCTCTCCCCCTCTCCTCACCCTCCTCTTCCCCTCCCCTCCTCACCCCCTGCCCTCCTCACCCTGGCTGCAGACCGATCTGCCACTACCACTCTTCTCCAGCAGCAGAAGATGTGATTTTTCGAAGCGAATCGACGCTGGACCCACAATTTCTTTCTATTTTTTATCTCTGAATATTCACCAGTTTCACCTGGAGAACGTGACTTCCACCACCTGCTCTCTCTCCTCTCTCTCTCTCTCCTCCTCTCTCTCTCCTCTCATCTCTCTCTCTCCTCCTCTCTCTCTCTCTCTCTCTCTCTTCTCCCTCTCTCTCTCCTCTCTCTCTCCCTCTCTCTCTCTTTCTCTCTCTCTCTCCTCTCTTCTCTCTCTCTCCTCTCTCTCTCTCTCCTCTCTCTCCTCTCTCTCTCTCCCTCTCTCTCTCCTCCTCTCTCTCTCTCTCTCCTCTCTCTCTCTCCTCTCTCTCTCTCTTCTCTCTCTCTCTCTCTTTCTCTCTCTCTCTCTCTCTCTCTCTCTCTCTCCTCTCTCTCTTCTCCTCTCCTCTTCTCTCTCTCTCTCTCTCTCTCTCTCTCTCTCCTCCCTCTCTCTCTCTCTCTCCTCTCCTCTCTCTCTCTCTCTCTCTCTCCTCCTCCTCTCTCTCTCCTCTCTCTCTCCTCTTCTCTCTCTCCTCTCCTCATCACTCTCTCTCCTTCCTCTTTCCTCTCTCCTTCTCTCATCTCTCGCCTCCTTCCTCTTTCCTCTCTCTCCTCCTTCCTCTTTCCTCTCTCCTTCCTCTTTCCTCTCTCCTTCCTCTTTCCTCTCTCCTCCTCACTCCTCCCTACTTCCTCTCTCCTCCTCACTCCTCCCTACTTCCTCTCTCCTCCTCTCTCATCTCTCTTTCCTCCTTCCTCTTTCCTCTCTCCTCCTCACTCCTCTCTACTTCCTCCTTCCTCTCTGCTCCTCACTCCTCCCTCCTTCCTCTCTTCTCTCTCTCTCTATCTCCTTACTCTCCTCACTCTCTCCTCACTCTCTCTCCTTCCTTTCTCCCCTCCCTCTCTCTCTTCTCACGCTCCTCTCCTCTTCCTCTTTCCTTCTCATCTCTCTCCTCACTCTCTCCTCTCTTTCTCCTCTCTCCCCTTCCTCTTTCCTCTCTCTCCTCTCCTTCCTCCTTCCTCTCCTCTCCTCTTTCCTCTCTCTCCTCTCCTTCCTCTCTCTCTCCTCTCTCTTTCCCCTCTCAGACGACACTTTACTGAGTTGTTGATTCTCAAACAGCAGATCAGAGAATCAGACAGTTCACACACAGGAAATGCAATGATAACAAACACAGGTCCATAAGGAGCAGGGACCACTGTCCATACGTGTCCTACTGTCCATACGTGTCCTGACCACTGTCCATACGTGTCCTACTGTCCATACGTGTCCTGACCACTGTCCATACGTGTCCTACTGTCCATACGTGTTCTGACCACTGTCCATACGTGTCCTACTGTCCATACGTGTCCTACTGTCCATACGTGTCCTGACCACTGTCCATACGTGTCCTACTGTCCATACGTGTTCTGACCACTGTCCATACGTGTCCTACTGTCCATACGTGTCCTGACCACTGTCCATACGTGTCCTGACCACTGTCCATACGTGTCCTGACCACTGTCCATACGTGTCCTACTGTCCATACGTGTCCTACTGTCCATACGTGTCCTACTGTCCATACGTGTCCTGACCACTGTCCATACGTGTCCTACTGTCCATACGTGTTCTGACCACTGTCCATACGTGTCCTACTGTCCATACGTCTCCTACTGTCCATACGTGTCCTACTGTCCATACGTGTCCTGACCACTGTCCATACGTGTCCTGACCACTGTCCATACGTGTCCTACTGTCCATACGTGTCCTGACCACTGTCCATACGTGTCCTACTGTCCATACGTGTCCTACTGTCCATACGTGTCCTACTGTCCATACGTGTCCTGACCACTGTCCATACGTGTCCTGACCACTGTCCATACGTGTCCTACTGTCCATACGTGTTCTGACCACTGTCCATACGTGTCCTACTGTCCATACGTGTCCTACTGTCCATACGTGTCCTGACCACTGTCCATACGTGTCCTACTGTCCATACGTGTCCTACTGTCCATACGTGTCCTACTGTCCATACGTGTCCTGACCACTGTCCATACGTGTCCCTACTGTCCATACGTGTTCTGACCACTGTCCATACGTGTCCTACTGTCCATACGTGTCCTACTGTCCATACGTGTCCTGACCACTGTCCATACGTGTCCTACTGTCCATACGTGTCCTGACCACTGTCCATACGTGTCCTACCTGTCCATACGTGTCCTACTGTCCATACGTGTCCTACTGTCCATACGTGTCCTACTGTCCATACGTGTCCTGACCACTGTCCATACGTGTCCTACTGTCCATACGTGTCCTGACCACTGTCCATACGTGTCCTACTGTCCATACGTGTCCTACTGTCCATACGTGTCCTACTGTCCATACGTGTCCAGACCACTGTCCATACGTGTCCTGACTGTCCATACGTGTCCTACTGTCCATACGTGTCCTACTGTCCATACGTGTCCTGACCACTGTCCATACGTGTCCTACTGTCCATACGTGTCCTACTGTCCATACGTGTCCTGACCACTGTCCATACGTGTCCTACTGTCCATACGTGTCCTGACCTGTCCATACGTGTCCTACTGTCCATACGTGTCCTACTGTCCATACGTGTCCTACTGTCCATACGTGTCCTGACCACTGTCCATACGTGTCCTACTGTCCATACGTGTCCTGACCACTGTCCATACGTGTCCTACTGTCCATACGTGTCCTACTGTCCATACGTGTCCTACTGTCCATACGTGTCCTGACCACTGTCCATACGTGTCCTGACCACTGTCCATACGTGTCCTACTGTCCATACGTGTCCTGACCACTGTCCATACGTGTCCTACTGTCCATACGTGTCCTACTGTCCATACGTGTCCTACTGTCCATACGTGTCCGGACCACTGTCCATACGTGTCCTGACCACTGTCCATACGTGTCCTACTGTCCATACGTGTCCTGACCACTGTCCATACGTGTCCTACTGTCCATACGTGTCCTGACCACTGTCCATACGTGTCCTACTGTCCATACGTGTCCTACTGTCCATACGTGTCCTACTGTCCATACGTGTCCTGACCACTGTCCATACGTGTCCTGACCACTGTCCATACGTGTCCTGACCACTGTCCATACGTGTCCTACTGTCCATACGTGTCCTACTGTCCATACGTGTCCTACTGTCCATACGTGTCCTGACCACTGTCCATACGTGTCCTACTGTCCATACGTGTCCTGACCTACTGTCCATACGTGTCCTACTGTCCATACGTGTCCAGACCACTGTCCATACGTGTCCTACTGTCCATACGTGTTCTGACCACTGTCCATACGTGTCCTACTGTCCATACGTGTCCTACTGTCCATACGTGTCCTACTGTCCATACGTGTCCTACTGTCCATACGTGTCCTACTGTCCATACGTGTCCTACTGTCCATACGTGTCCTGACCACTGTCCATACGTGTCCAGACCACTGTCCATACGTGTCCGGGTGGGGTGTTTGTAAGTGGGTTTTGGGATTGTGTAGTAGTATGGAATGTTACACTAGTTTCTGCTGTGTTGTTTTATGTGTTATGTGTGTCATGTGTTGTTTTTGGGGCCCCGTCTATAAGCTAATGCAGCTTCCTGGGAGTTCCCTTTTTACAAAACACCAACCAACACTTCATTGTAAAAGTGTATAACCAATATGGCTACGAGTTTTGAAAATAAAAGAATTGAATTTCTTAAAGATAAAGACAGAAACTGCTATAAACAGCAGCTGTGGCTCAGAGGGAGGAGTATTGGTCTGAGCTGGACGCCTGAGCCCCACTTTGCCTGAAGCCCCCGACTGAAACACCAAGGATCTGTCATTGACGAGTGCTGTGTGGCTGATGTTCCTGGGACTGCCCCAGTGCATTCTGGGAGGATGTGGCTGATGTCATTGGGACTGCCCTGGTGCATTCTGGGAGGATGTGGCTGATGTCATTGGGACTGCCCTGGTGTATTCTGGGAGGATGTGGCTGATGTCATTGGGACTGCCCCGGTGCATTCTGGGAGGATGTGGCTGTGGCTTAAGCGAGAGCAGGTGTGAAACTGAGGCATGAGTTAGACCAAAGAGTTCACACAGAATCAAACTGTACTCGTGACCCTGGAGTGGGAGGAGCCTTTGACCCTGGAGTGGAGACAGAACATGACGCCGCTGAGAAAGTGACGCTGTGGAGACGCCGCTGAGAACGTGACGCTGTGGAGACGCCGCTGAGAACGTGACGCTGAAAACGTGACGCTGTGGAGACGCCGCTGAGAACGTGACGCTGAAAACGTGACGCTGTGGAGACGCCGCTGAGAAAGTGACGCTATGGAGACGCCGCTGAGAACGTGACGCTGAAAACGTGACGCTGTGGAGACGCCGCTGAGAACGTGACGCCGCTGAGAACGTGACGCCGCTGAGAACGTGACGCCGCTGAGAACGTGACGCCGCTGAGAATGTGACCCTGTGGAGACGCCGCTGAGAACGTGACGGCGCTGAGAATATGACGGCGCTGAGAATGTGACGGCGCTGAGAACGTGACGCTGAGAACGTGACGCTGAGAACGTGACGCTGAAAACATGACGCTGTGGAGACGCCGCTGAGAACGTGACGCCGCTGAGAACGTGGCGCCACTGAAAACGTGACGCCACTGAAAACGTGACGCCGCTGAGAACGTGACGCCGCTGAGAACGTGACGCTGAAAACGTGACGCTGTGGAGACGCTGCTGAGAACGTGACGCAGCTGAAAACGTGACGCTGTGGAGACGCCGCTGAGAACGTGACGCCGCTGAGAACGTGACGCTGTGGAGACGCTGCTGAGAACGTGACGCCGCTGAGAACGTGACGCTGTGGAGACGCCGCTGAGAACGTGACGCCGTTGAGAATGTGACGCCGCTGAGAACGTGACGCCGCTGAGAACGTGACGCCGCTGAGAACGTGACGCCGCTGAGAACGTGACGCCACTGAGAACGTGACGCCGCTGAGAATGTGACCCTGTGGAGACGCCGCTGAGAACGTGACGGCGCTGAGAATGTGACGGCGCTGAGAACGTGACGGCGCTGAGAATGTGACGGCGCTGAGAATGTGACGCCGCTGAGAACGTGACCCTGTGGAGACGCCGCTGAGAACGTGACGGCGCTGAGAACGTGACGGCGCTGAGAATGTGACGGCGCTGAGAATATGACGGCGCTGAGAACGTGACGCCGCTGAGAACGTGACGCTGAGAACGTGACGCTGTGGAGACGCTGAGAACGTGACGCTGTGGAGACGCTGCTGAGAACGTGACGCTGTGGAGACGCCGCTGAGAACGTGACGCCGTTGAGAACGTGACGCCGCTGAAAAACGTGACGCTGAAAACGTGACGCTGAAAACGTGACGCTGAAAACGTGACGCTGAAAACGTGACGCTGTGGAGACGCCGCTGAGAACGTGACGCCGCTGAGAACGTGACGCCGCTGAGAACGTGACGCCGCTGAGAATGTGACCCTGTGGAGACGCCGCTGAGAACGTGACGCCGCTGAGAATGTGACGCCGCTGAGAACGTGACGCTGTGGAGACGCCGCTGAGAACGTGAAGCCGCTGAGAACGTGACGCTGAGAACGTGGCGCCGCTGAGACCGTGACGCTGTGGAGACGCCGCTGAGAACGTGAAGCCGCTGAGAACGTGACGCTGTGGAGACGCCGTGGAGACGCTGCTGAGAACGTGACGCCGCGGAGAATGTGACGCTGAAAATCTGGCGACGCTGAGAACGTGACGCTGAGAACGTGGCGCCGCTGAGACCGTGACGCTGTGGAGACGCCGCTGAGAACGTGAAGCCGCTGAGAACGTGACGCTGTGGAGACGCCGCTGAGAACGTGACGCCGTTGAGAATGTGACGCCGCTGAGAACGTGACGCCGCTGAGAACGTGACGCCGCTGAGAACGTGACGCCGCTGAGAACGTGACGCCACTGAGAACGTGACGCCGCTGAGAATGTGACCCTGTGGAGACGCCGCTGAGAACGTGACGGCGCTGAGAATGTGACGGCGCTGAGAACGTGACGGCGCTGAGAATGTGACGGCGCTGAGAATGTGACGCCGCTGAGAACGTGACCCTGTGGAGACGCCGCTGAGAACGTGACGGCGCTGAGAACGTGACGGCGCTGAGAATGTGACGGCGCTGAGAATATGACGGCGCTGAGAATGTGACGGCGCTGAGAACGTGACGCTGAGAACGTGACGCTGAGAACGTGACGCTGAGAACGTGACGCTGAAAACATGACGCTGTGGAGACGCCGCTGAGAACGTGACGCCGCTGAGAACGTGACGCCGCTGAGAACGTGACGCCGCTGAGAACGTGACGCCGCTGAGAACGTGACGCCGCTGAGAACGTGACGCTGTGGAGACGCTGCTGAGAACGTGACGCTGTGGAGACGCCGCTGAGAACGTGACGCCGTTGAGAACGTGACGCCGCTGAAAACGTGACGCTGAAAACGTGACGCTGAAAACGTGACGCTGAAAACGTGACGCTGTGGGAGACGCCGCTGAGAACGTGACGCCGCTGAGAACGTGACGCCGCTGAGAACGTGACGCCGCTGAGAATGTGACCCTGTGGAGACGCCGCTGAGAACGTGACGCCGCTGAGAATGTGACGCCGCTGAGAACGTGACGCTGTGGAGACGCCGCTGAGAACGTGAAGCCGCTGAG
>OZ035833.1:41965000-41982500 GCA_964034765.1 Knipowitschia caucasica | reverse complement strand
CTGTTTCCTCACGTCAGCTGCTGCTTCAGTGCACACACACACACACACACACACACACACACACACACACACAGAAAATTTATGAGGTTAACTTCATATTATAATGTTCAGTGTACAGACAGACTGAGGCTGGAGACCCAGGACTGAGGCTGTAGACCCAGGACTGAGGCTGTAGACCCAGGACTGAGGCTGCAGACCCAGGACTGAGGCTGTAGACCCAGGACTGAGGCTGCAGACCCAGGACTGAGGCTGCAGACCCAGGACTGAGGCTGTAGACCCAGGACTGAGGCTGCAGACCCAGGACTGAGGCTGTAGACCCAGGACTGAGGCTGCAGACCCAGGACTGAGGCTGTAGACCCAGGACTGAGGCTGCAGACCCAGGACTGAGGCTGCAGACCCAGGACTGAGGCTGCAGACCCAGGACTGAGGCTGTAGATCCAGGACTGAGGCTGTAGACCCAGGACTGAGGCTGTAGACCCAGGACTGAGGCTGCAGACCCAGGACTGAGACTGTAGACCCAGGACTGAGGCTGTAGACCCAGGACTAAAGCTGCAGACCCAGGACTGAGGCTGAAGACCCAGGACTGAGGCTGTAGACCCAGGACTGAGGCTGTAGACCCAGGACTGAGGCTGTATTTGATAAAGTGTAGATTCTAAAACCTACTGAAACTACAGCTGGTCTCTGTGGTGACCAGTGGGGGCGGGTCCCGGCGCAAAAGTGGCCAAAATGACGTGCGCTGACATGCTGCAGTACCACCCCGGGCCTGTGGGGGTGGACCTGGAATAAGAGTTAGCCAATGCTAACATATAGCATCTTCTTACCTCTGGAAAACGTCTTTACAGGATGGACCAAAAGTTGTCTCTTGGTCCAAAGCTCCGTTCCACATGTGTGTCAATGCTGAGTGTTCTGGACCAGTCTAGTTCAGTCGCTGTGGACTTTAGAAGTCTCTCGTTTAAATGAATGGAGCTCGTGCAGCTGACTCATGCACAGATGTGTTTTTTCACAATTTCCAGCCCCCGCGGCCATTTTGAATAGCTCCAGTAGAGCACAATTTTTGGCCCATTGTTAGAACGGCGGAGATAGACCTGACTACGTCTGTTAATATATACAGTGAATGAGGAGGATGTATAGACCACTGTCTCGGCAATGCAGCTGGTCCACAGCCCCCCCCCCCTGTAGTCCACAGACCCCTCCCTCCCTCTGTGGTCCATAGATCCCCCCCCCTCCCTCCCTCTGTGGTCCACGACCCCCCCCTCCCTCTGTGGTCCACAGACCCCCCCTCCCTCTGTGGTCCATAGATCCCCCCTCCCTTCTGTGGTCCACAGACCCCCCCTCCCTCTGTGGTCCATAGATCCCCCCTCCCTCTGTGGTCCACGACCCCCCCCCCCCCTCCCTCTGTGGTCCACCGACCCCCCCCTCCCTCTGTGGTCCATAGATCCCCCCCCCTCCCTCTCCCTCCCCTGTGGTCCACGCACCCCCCCCTCCCTCTGTGGTCCACGACCCCCCCCCCTCCCTCTGTGGTCCACAGACCCCCCCCCCATCCCTCCCCCGTGGTCCACCCCCCCCCCTCCCTCTGTGGTCCACGACCCCCCCCCCCCCTCCCTCTGTGGTCCACAGACCCCCCCCCTCCCTCTGTGGTCCACAGACCCCCCCTCCCTCTGTGGTCCACAGACCCCCCCCTCCCTCTGTGGTCCACAGACCCCCCCCCTCCCTCTGTGGTCCACAGACCCCCCCCTCCCTCTGTGGTCCACAGACCCCCCCTCCCTCTGTGGTCCATAGATCCCCCCTCCCTCTGTGGTCCACAGACCCCCCCCTCCCTCTGTGGTCCATAGACCCCCCCCCTTCCCCTCTGTGGTCCATAGACCCCCCCCTCCCTCTGTGGTCCATAGATCCCCCCTCCCTCTGTGTCCCCTAGATCCCCCCCCCTCCCACTGTGGTCCACAGACCCCCCCCCCCCCCTCCCTCCCTCCCTCTGTGGTCCACAGCCCCCTCCTCCATCTGTGGTGCCATAGACCCCCCCTCTCCCTCTGTGGTCCACAGACCCACCCCCTCCCTCTGTGGTCCATAAGACACCCCCCCACGCCACTTGTGGTCCACAGACCCCCCCTCCCTCTGTGGTCCATAGACCCCCCCCCCTCCCTCTGTGGTCCACAGACCCCCCCCCCACCTACCCCCCTGTTGTCCCCAAGACGCCCCCCTCCCCTCTGTTGTCCACAAGCCCCCCCCCCTCCCTCTGAGGTCCATCAGACCCCCCCCTCCCTCTGGGGTCCACAGACCCCCCCTCCCTCTGTGGTCGATAGATCCTCCCTCCCTCTGTGGTCCACAGACCCCCCCTCCCTCTGTGGTCCATAGATCCCCCCTCCCTCTGTGGTCCACAGACCCCCCTCCCTCTGTGGTCCATAGACCCCCCCCTCCCTCTGTGGTCCATAGATCCCCCCTCCCTCTGTGGTCCATAGGACCCCCCCTCCCTCTGTAGGTCCACAGACCCCCCCCCTCCCTCTGTGGTCCACAGACCCCCCCCCTCCTCTTGTGGGTCCACCGACCCCCCCCCTCCCTCTGTGGTCCACAGACCCCCCCTCCCTCTGTGGTCCACGACCCCCCCCCTCCCTCCTGTGGTCCACAGACCCCCCCTCCCTCTGTGGTCCACGACCCCCCCCTCCCTCTGTGGTCCACCGACCCCCCCTCCCTCTGTGGTCCACCGACCCCCCCTCCCTCTGTGGTCCACCGACCCCCCCCTCCCTCTGTGGTCCATAGATCCCCCCCCCTCCCTCTGTGGTCCACAGACCCCCCCCTCCCTCTGTGGTCCATAGACCCCCCCTCCCTCTGTGGTCCACAGACCCACCCCCCCTCCCTCTGTGGTCCATAGACCCCCCCCCTCCCTCGTGGTCCACAGACCCCCCCACCCCTGTAGTCCACAGACCCCCCCCCCCCCACCCTCCCCCCCACCCTCTGTGGTCCACAGCCCCCTCCACCCTCTGTGGTCCATAGACCCCCCCTCCCTCCTGTGTCCACAGTACCCCCCCCTCCCTCTGGGGGGTTCCATAGACCCCCCCCTCCCTCTGTGGTCCACAGACCCCCCCTCCCTCTGTGGTCCATAGACCCCCCCCTCCCTCTGTGGTCCACAGATCCCCCCCCCTCTGTGGTCCATAGACCCCCCCCTCCCTCTGTGGTCCACAGACCCCCCTCCCTCCCTCTGGGTCCATAGACCCGACCCCCCCCCCCTCCCTCGGTGGTCCACAGACCCCCCCCCCCCCCCCCCCCTTAGTCCACAGACCCCCCCTCCCTCTGTGGTCCACAGCCCCCCTCCCCCCTCCCTCTGTGGTCCATAGACCCGACCCCCCCATCCCTCTGTGGTCCACAACCCCCCCTCCCTCTGTGGTCCACAGACCCCCCCTCCCTCTGTGGTCCACAGACCCCCCCCTCCCTCTGTGGTCCACGACCCCCCCCTCCCTCTGTGGTCCACAGACCCCCCCTCCCTCTGTGGTCCACAGACCCCCCCCTCCCTCTGTGGTCCACGACCACCCCCCCCTCCCTCTGTGGTCCACAGACCCCCCCCTCCCCTCTGTGGTCCATAGACCCCCCCCCTCCGTTGGACCGGAGCCAACAGAAACATTCCTGCCATGCTTCCCCGTCATTCTGTCTTTACCAGTAAAAACACAATGTTCTTCTGTGCTTTTCTGGGACACACATGCAGTGACGTCAGCCCCTCCCCAGACACCTCCTCCACCAGCGCTACATCGCTAATGCTAATCACCATAGTCACATGACCAGGTCCTTACCCCTCTTTCCCACCAATAACCAGCCACGGATCGCACACACAGAGACACACACACATACACACACACACACACAGAGACACACACACATACACACACACAGAGAGACATACACAGAGACACACACACACACACACACACACAGAGAGACACACACACACACACACACACACACACAGAGACACACACAGAGACACACACACACACACATACACACACACAGAGAGACTGATGTGGGACTGCTCTGTCAAAATAAATGCAAGCGTGGGCTTTGCAGAGAGGAGAGAGAGAGAGGAGAGAGAGGAGAGAGAGGAGAGGAGAGGAGAGAGAGGAGAGAGGAGGAGAGAGGAGGAGAGAGGAGGAGGAGAGGAGGAGAGAGGAGAGAGAGGAGGAGAGAGGAGGAGAGAGAGGAGGAGAGGAGGAGGAGAGAGAGAGGAGAGAGAGAGGAGAGAGAGAGGAGAGAGAGAGGAGAGAGAGGAGAGAGGAGGAGAAAGAGGAGAGAGAGAGAGAGAGGAGAGAGGAGGAGAGAGAGAGGAGAGAGAGAGAGAGAGAGAGAGGAGAGAGGAAGAGAGAGAGAGAGAGAGGAGAAGAGGAGGAGAGAGAGAGAGAGGAGAGAGAGAGAGGAGAGAGGAGAGGAGAGAGGGAGAGAGAGAGGAGAGGAGAGAGAGGAGAGAGGAGAGAGAGGAGAGAGAGAGGAGAGAGAGGAGAGAGAGGAGAGAGAGGAGAGAGAGAGAGGAGAGAGGAGAGAGAGGAGAGAGAGAGAGAGGAGAGGAGGAGAGAGAGAGAGAGAGGAGAGAGAGAGAGAGGAGAGAGAGGAGAGAGAGGAGAGAGAGCAGCGAGAGAGGAGAGAAGGAGAGAGGAAGAGAGGAGAGAGCGAGAGGAGAGAGAGAGAGAGAGAGGAGAGAGAGGAGAGGAGAGAGGAGATGAGCGAGAGAGGAGGAGAGGAGAGAAGAGAGATGGAGAGAGACAGAGGAGAGGAGACGAAGACTGAGATGAGAGAGGAGAGAGAGGGAAGGAGGAGAGAGAGAGAGAGGAGAGAGGAGGAACGAGAGAGAGGAGAGAGAGAGAGAGGAGAGAGAGGTGAGAGGAGGAGAGGATAGAGGAGAGAGAAGGAGAGAGAGGATGAAGAGAGGATGGAGAGAGGAGAGGCGAGAGAGGAGGAGAGAGGAGAGGGAGAGAGGAGAGAGAGGAGAGAGTAGGAGGAGAGAGGAGGAGAGGAGGAGAGAGAGGAGAGAGAGGATAGAGAGGAGAGAGAGGAGAAGGAGTGCGAGAGGAGAGAGAGAGGAGAGAGGATGTGAGAGAGGAGAGAGGAAAGAGAGAGAGGAGACTGAGAGAGAGGAAGAGGAGAGAGAGAGAGAGAGAGAGAGGAGAGAGTGAGAGAGAGGAGGATGAGAGAGGAGAGAGGTGAGCGGGAGAGCAGAGAGGAGAGATGATGAGAGGGAGGGAGAGGAGAGATGAGGAGAGAGAGGAGAGCAGAGAGGAGAGAGAGAGGAGGAAAGTAAATAACAAGGAAATCAGGAGGTGAGGAGAGAGAGGATGAGAGAGGAGATGAGAGGAGAGAGAGGAGAGAGAGGAGAGAGAGGTGGAGAGAGGAGAGAGAGAGAGGAGAGAAGGAGAGAGGGTGAGAGAGGATGAGGAGAGAGGATGAGAGGATGAGAGGACGAGACGAGGAGAGGAGAGAGGAAGGAGAGAGATAAGAGAGGAGAGAGAGGACGAGAGAGGAGAGAGAGGAGGGAGAGAGGTGAGAGAGAAGGAGAAGAGGGTTGAGAGGGAGACGAGGAGAGAGAGGAGGAGAGAGGGGAGAGAGATGAGAGAGAGGAGAGAGAGGAGAGAGAGGAGAGGACGAGCGATGAGAGAGAGAGGGAGAGAGGAGAGAGAGAGGAGAGAGGAAAGATGAGAGAGCGGAGAGACTGGACGAAGAGGATGATGAGAGAGAGAGAGAGAGAGGAGGAGGAGAGAGAGGAGAGAGAGAGGAGAGCGGAGAGGTCAGAGAGGAGAGAGGAGCGAGCGGAGAGAGAGGAGTGAGAGAAGAGAGGAGAGAGCGAGGCAGAAAGAACATAGTGGTATTAAAAAAAAATTAATAGTTACCATAGAAACAAAGCAAAACAAAAAATACAAAATTAATACAGAGGAGAGAGGAGAGAGGAGAGAGAGAGAAGGAGGGAGAGAGGAGAGATAGGAGAGAGAGGATGAGGAGGGAGAGAGAGGAGAGAGAGGAGAGAGAGGAGAGAGGGAGGAGAGAGGAGAGAGGATGGAGAGAGAGGGAGAGAGAGGAGAGAGGAGATGAGAGGAGGAGGAGAGAGCGAGTAAGGAGAGAGGTAGAGAGAGGAGAGAGGAGGAGAGAGGAGAGGAGAGAGGAGAAGAGGATGAGCGAGGGACGAGGAGAGGAGAGAGGGAGAGAGAGAGAGAGTGAGAGGGAGAGGTGAGAGGAGAGAGGATGAGAGAGGTGATGAGAGGAGAGTGAAGAGAGGAGAGAGAGAGGAGAAAGGAGGAGAGGGAGAGAAGGATGAGAGAGGAGAGAGTGGAAGAGAGGAGAGAGAGGAGATGAGGAGAGAGAGGAGTGGAAGAGGAGAGAGGAGAGAGGAGAGAGAGGAGAGAGGAGAGAGGAGTAGAGGTGAGAGAGGACGAGCGAGAGTAGGAGAGAGGAGAGAGGTGAGAGGAGATGAGAGAGGAGAGTGAGAGGAGAGAGGAGTAGAGGAAAGAGGGAGGAGAGAGGAGAGAGAGGAGAGAGAGGGCGAGAGAGGAGAGAGAGGAGAGAGGAGTAGAGGGTGAGAGAGGAGAGAGAGGAGGAGAGAGGATGTGAGAGGAGAGAAAGAGCGGAGAGAGAGGAGAGAGAGGATAGAGGAGAGAGAGAGGATGAGAGGGAGTCGAGAGAGAGAGAGGAGAGAGGAGAGAGAGAGAGAGCTGCTGTCACCATGGCAACACACAGCACTGGGCAAAAACAGTTCACTATGTTATGTCTTATTACATCTCTGAGGGAGCACAGGGACTGGCCTCCTGCTGGGACTCTGAGGAGCACAGGGACTGGACTCCTGCTGGGACTCTGAGGAGCACAGGGACTGGCCTCCTGATTGGGTCTTCTGAGGATGCACAGGGACTGGACTCCTGCTGGGACTCTGAGGAGACAGGGACTGGACTCCTGCTGGGACTCTGAGGAGCACAGGGACTGGACTCCTGCTGGGACTCTGAGGTGCACAGGGACTTGGCCTCTGCTGGGACTCTGAGGAGCACAGGGGACTCCTTGCTGGGACTCTGAGGAGCACAGGGAACTGGCCTCCTGCTGGGACTCTGAGGAGCACAGGGACCTGGACCTCCTGCTGGGACTCTGAGGAGCACAGGGACTGGCCTCCTGCTGGGACTCTGAGGAGCACAGGGACTGGCCTCCTGCTGGGACTCTGAGGTCACAGGGAACTGGCTCCTGCTGGGGACTCTGAGGAGCACAGGGACTGGCTCCTGCTGGGACTCTGAGGAGCACAGGGACTGGCCTCCTGCTGGGACTCTGGTGGAGCACAGGGACTGGCACTCCTGTGGGACTCTGAGGGAGCACAGGGCTGGCCTCCTGCTGGGACTCTGAGGAGCACAGGGACTGGAAAATGAAGCGAACCGTGGCCTCTGAACCCAGGTACGAACTGAACCGTGATTTTTTCAAACCGTTGCACCCCTACTCAGTGCCCTCCCCCAACCTCAACAAAGACCACTATGACATCACCATGACATCACCATGACATCACCATGACATCACCATGACATCACTATGACATCACACTATAACAACAAAGGATTTACCCATTAATTTGTTTTGACCATTTCTCATTAAAGAGCATTCTTCAGTCACTTGTCTGTGTTTTGCTTTCTGTGTGGAGTTTTAAAGTTCTCCCCTCTCTGTCCTGCCCCTCCCTCTCTGACCTTCCCCTCCCTCTCTGACCTGCCCCTCCCCCTCTGACCTTCCCCTCCCTCTGACACCTCCCTCTCAGACCTTCCCCTCCCTCTCTGACCTGCCCCTCCCCCTCTGACCTTCCCCTCCCTCTCTGACCTGCCCCTCCCTCTCTGACCTGCCCCTCCCTCTGACACCTCCCCCTCTGACCTTCCCCTCCCCCTCTGACCTGCCCCTCCCCCTCTGACCTTCCCCTCCCTCTCTGACCTGCCCCTCCCTCTCTGACCTGCCCCTCCCTCTGACACCTCCCCCTCTGACCTTCCCCTCCCCCTCTGTCCTTCCCCTCCCCCTCTGTCCTGCCCCTCCCTCTCTGACCTGCCCCTCCCTCTGACACCTCCCCCTCTGACCTTCCCCTCCCCCTCTGACCTTCCCCTCCCCCTCTGACCTTCCCCTCCCCCTCTGACCTTCCCCTCCCCCTCTGACCCACACAGAGGGCGTTGTCTGGAGAATTGAACACAGGACCTTCTTACTGTGACACAAGTGCTAACATCACAGATACAGCAGACACAGTAAACCAGGAGCCTGCAGTACAAGAACCAGGAAGGACCAGGACCAGGAAAGACCAGGACCAGGAAGGACCAGGAAAGACCAGGACCAGGAAGGACCAGGAAGGACCAGGAAAGACCAAGACCAGGAAGGACCAGGAAAGTCCAGGACCAGGAAAGACCAGGACCAGGAAGGATCAGGACCAGGAAGGATCAGGACCAGGAAGGATCAGGACCAGGAAGGATCAGGAAAGACCAGGACCAGGAAGGATCAGGACCAGGAAAGACCAGGACCAGGAATGATCAGGAAAGACCAGGAAGGATCAGGACCAGGAAGGATCAAGAAAGACCAGGAAGGACCAGGAAGGACCAGGAAGGATCAGGAAGGATCAGGACCAGGAAGCACCAGGAAAGACCAGGACCAGGAAGGACCAGGAAGGATCAGGAAGGATCAGGACCAGGAAAGACCAGGAAGGACCAGGAAGGATCAGGACCAGGAAAGACCAGGAAGGACCAGGAAAGACCAGGAAGGACCAGGAAGGATCAGGACCAGGAAGTACCAGGACCAGGAAAGACCAGGACCAGGAAGGACCAGGAGGGACCAGGACGGATCAGGAAGGACCAGGACCAGGAAGGACCAGGAGAGACCAGGAAGGACCAGGAAAGACCAGGAAGGACCAGGAAGGATCAGGACCAGGAAGGACCAGGAAAGACCAGGACCAGAAAGGACCAGGAGGGACCAGGACCAGGAAAGACCAGGAAAGACCAGGACCAGGAAGGACCAGGAAGGATCAGGAAAGACCAGGACCAGGAAGGACCAGGAAGGATCAGGAAGGATCAGGACCAGGAAAGACCAGGACCAGGAAGGACCAGGAAGGATCAGGAAAGACCAGGAAGGACCAGGAAGGATCAGGACCAGGAAGGACCAGGAAAGACCAGGACCAGGAAGGACCAGGACCAGGAAGGACCAGGACCAGGAAAGACCAGGACCAGGAAGGATCAGGACCAGGAAAGACCAGGAAGGACCAGGAAGGACCAGGACGGATCAGGAAGGACCAGGAAAAACCAGGAAGGACCAGGAAGGATCAGGACCAGGAAAGACCAGGAAGGACCAGGAAAGACCAGGAAGGACCAGGAAGGACCAGGAAAGACCAGGAAGGATCAGGACCAGGAAAGACCAGGACCAGGAAGGACCAGGAAGGACCAGGAAGGACCAGGACGGATCAGGAAGGACCAGGACCAGGAAGGATCAGGACCAGGAAGTATCAGGACCAGGAAGTATCAGGACCAGGAAGGACCAGGACCAGGAAGGACCAGGACAGACCAGGAAGGATCAGGACCAGGAAGGACCAGGACAGCTCTCAGAAGACCCCCCTCTCAGCCAATCAGCTCTCAGAGGACCTCCCTCTCTCAGCCAATCAGCTCTCAGAGGACCTCTCTCTCTCAGCCAATCAGCTCTCAGAAGACCTCCCTCTCAGTTAATCAGCTCTCAGAGGACCTCTCTCTCAGCCAATCAGGGAGGTCTCTGAGAGCTGATTGGCTGAGAGGGAGGTCAAAGCCAAAACATGTTTCGGCCAGGTGGGTGATGACATCATAGTCACTGCTGAGTCTGATGACCTCGTCTTTAACAGTCATGACATCATCGTCTTCGGCTGTGTCTGTAAATGATCTCACAGAAAGAATCTAGTTACAGTAAAATGTATGAGAGCTGATTGGCCTGAGAGAGGGAGGTCCTCTGAGAGCTGATTGGCTGAGAGAGGGAGGTCCTCAGAGCTGATTGGCTGAGAGAGGGAGGTCCTCAGAGAGCTGATTGGCTGAGAGAGAGGTTCTCTGAGACCTTTGACCTCCCTGTACGTACAGAGTACGTTATTTATGAAGCGACATGTGACATCACACACAGCGGTGACATCACACAGCAGTGACATCACACAGGAGTGACATCACACACAGCAGTGACATCACACAGCAGTGACATCACACACAGCGGTGACATCACACACAGCGGTGACATCACACACAGCAGTGACATCACACAGCGGTGACATCACACAGCGGTGACATCACACACAGCAGTGACATCACACAGCAGTGACATCACACAGCAGTGACATCACACACAGCAGTGACATCACACACAGCAGTGACATCACACACAGCAGTGACATCACACAGCAGTGACATCACACAGCAGTGACATCACACAGCAGTGACATCACACAGCGGTGACATCACACACAGCAGTGACATCACACAGCAGTGACATCACACAGCAGTGACATCACACAGCGGTGACATCACACAGCGGTGACATCACACAGCGGTGACATCACACAGCGGTGACATCACACAGCGTGACATCACACAGCGGTGACATCACACAGCGGTGACATCACACAGCGGTGACATCACACAGCGGTGACATCACACACAGCGGTGACATCACACAGCAGTGACATCACACACAGCGGTGACATCACACAGCGGTGACATCACACAGCAGTGACATCACACACAGCGGTGATATCACACAGCGGTGACATCACACAGCAGTGACATCACACAGCGGTGACATCACACAGCGGTGACATCACACAGCGTGACATCACACAGCGGTGACATCACACACAGCGGTGACATCACACACAGCGGTGACATCCCACACAGCGGTGACATCACACAGCGGTGACATCACACAGCGGTGACATCACACAGCAGTGACATCACACAGCGGTGACATCACACAGCGTGACATCACACAGCGTGAGATCACACAGCAGTGACATCACACAGCGGTGACATCACACAGCGGTGACATCACACAGCGGTGACATCACACAGCGGTGACATCACACAGCGGTGACATCACACAGCGGTGACATCACACAGCGGTGACATCACACACAGCGGTGACATCACACAGCGGTGACATCACACAGCAGTGACATCACACAGCGGTGACATCACACAGCGGTGACATCACACAGCGGTGACATCACACAGCGGTGACATCACACAGAAGTGACATCACACAGCGGTGACATCACACAGCGGTGACATCACACAGCGGTGACATCACACAGCGGTGACATCACACAGCAGTGACATCACACAGCAGTGACATCACACAGCGGTGACATCACACACAGCAGTGACATCACACAGCAGTGACATCACACAGCAGTGACATCACACAGCGGTGACATCACACAGCGGTGACATCACACAGCGTGACATCACACAGCGGTGACATCACACAGCGGTGACATCACACAGCAGTGACATCACACACAGCGGTGACATCACACAGCGGTGACATCACACAGCAGTGACATCACACACAGCGGTGATATCACACAGCGGTGACATCACACAGCGGTGACATCACACAGCGGTGACATCACACAGCGGTGACATCACACAGCGGTGACATCACACAGCAGTGACATCACACAGCGGTGACATCACACACAGCGGTGATATCACACAGCGGTGACATCACACAGCGGTGACATCACACAGCGGTGACATCACACAGCGGTGACATCACACAGCGGTGACATCACACAGCGGTGACATCACACAGCGGTGACATCACACAGCAGTGACATCACACAGCGTGACATCACACAGCAGTGACATCACACAGCGGTGACATCACACAGCAGTGACATCACACAGCGGTGACATCACACAGCGGTGACATCACACAGCGGTGACATCACACAGCAGTGACATCACACACAGCGGTGACATCACACAGCGGTGACATCACACAGCAGTGACATCACACAGCAGTGACATCACACAGCGGTGACATCACACAGCGGTGACATCACACAGCAGTGACATCACACAGCAGTGACATCACACAGCCTGAGTCAGACGTTCTGTTGAAGTCACTTCTGCACTGATTCTCAAATTGGTTTAATCAAAAAATAAAAAGCTTCCACTGTTTGTTCCATGCTCCAACTGTAGTTTAGTCCAAGCTCAAGACCGGGCTCTGGTCCTGGCTCAACACTCTTTCCTTGTTCCAGTCCCTGTGCTCCAGTCCCTGAGTTCCAGTCCCTGTGCTCCACAGTAAACACAGCGGTGCCATGGTCAAGCCGACCCTCCTACCCCCTCAGCACCGCTTCTCTCCCCTAGCCCTCGGAGCTCAGAGCCCGGGTGAACAGAACCGTGTGGGCCGGTGGGGGGGGGGGGGGGGGTGTGTGTGTGTGTGTGTGTGTGTGTGTGTGTGTGTGTGTGTGTGTGTGTGTGTGTGTGTGTGTGTGTGTGTGTGTGTGTGTGTGTGTGTGTGTGTGTGTGTGTGTGTGTGTGTGTGTGTGTGTGTGTGTGTGTGTGTGTGTGTGTGTGTATATGTGTGTGTGTGTGTGTGTGTGTGTGTGTGTGTGTGTGTGTGTGTGTGTGTGTTACCGTGTTCGCAGTCAGCTGTGGGCGCCGTCAGGGACATGTAGTTTCTGGGATGGAGCAGTCACAGGAGCTCGGTCCAAAACATTCAGAGACTTCAGATCCAACAGGACCAGTTTGGAGCCGAGTCCGAACCACGCACTCTCACGTACTTTAACGCACGCTCACGCGCGCTCACCTCTGTCCTCGCGCTCGGAAAAAGTGTGTCGCATTTAGAAAAAGATCAGACAGGTCCTGCTCCACGCTCCGTGTCCTGGTCCTGGATCAGACCCTGGATCAGATCCTAACCCAGGTCCGTGCGTCTCGGCTCCAAACTGCGCACGGAGCAGATGCTTAAATCCAAACGATGAGTCAGGAAACAGTCTCCTGCGCTGCGGCTCAGGTCCTTCTGGAGGCTGAGGTCCGGACTCAGGTTCCTCTGGAGGCTTAGGTCCGGACTCAGGTTCCTCTGGAGGCTTAGGTCCGGACTCAGGTTCCTCTGGAGGCTTAGGTCCGGACTCAGGTTCCTCTGGGGGCTTAGGTCCGGACTCAGGTTCCTCTGGAGGCTTAGGTCCGGACTCAGGTTCCTCTGGAGGCTTAGGTCCGGACTCAGGTTCCTCTGGAGGCTTAGGTCCGGACTCAGGTTCCTCTAGAGGCTGGGGTCCGGATCGTGGTCCCTCTGGAGGCTGAGGTCCGGACTCAGGTTCCTCTGGAGGCTGGGGTCCGGATCGTGGTCCCTCTGAAAGTTGAGGTCCAGGCTCAGGTCCGGGTCGTAGTCCCTCTGGAGGGGAGTTCGGTCCAGGCTCAAGTCCCTCTGGAGGCTGAGGTCCGGGTCGTGGTCCCTCTGGAGGTGGGCTCGGTCCAGCTCAGGTCCTGCTCAGGTCCAGCTCAGGTCCCGCTCAGGTCCAGCTCAGGTCCCGCTCAGGTCCAGCTCAGGTCCCGCTCAGGTCCAGCTCAGGTCCCGCTCAGGTCCTGCTCAGGTCCAGCTCAGGTACCGCTCAGGTCCAGCTCAGGTCCAGCTCAGGTCCCGCTCAGGTCCAGCTCAGGTCCCGCTCAGGTCCAGCTCAGGTCCCGCTCAGGTCCCGCTCAGGTCCAGCTCAGGTCCAGCTCAGGTCCAGCTCAGGTCCGGCTCAGGTACCGCTCGGTCCTAGCCCTGGAGAGGAGCTGCGACATCATCTTGAAAACTCTTTTGGCGCCATATTTATGGCGTACTTTCAATTCTGTGCCGCAGGCTGCACTTCCTCCTCACGCCGCGAGGGGACAGCGCCACACTCTGGCCGCAGCAGGAAGTGCATGTGTCATGTTTGGAACTGTGACAGAGGCTTTTCAGCCATCGCGCATGCACGTGTGAGAGGCCTATGTGCACGTACACACACAGACGGGAGTGTGCATTTTATTTTATTGAGTTGTGTTGTTTCACAAAATACGACAAAACAGTTCTCTCTCTGGTCCCTCTCTCTGGTCCCTCTCTCTGGTCTCTCTCTAGTCTCTCTCTCTCTGGTCCCTCTCTCTGGTCCCTCTCTCTGGTCCCTCTCTCTGGTCCCTCTCTCTGGTCCCTCTCTCTGGTCTCTCTCTCTCTGGTCTCTCTCTCTGGTCTCTCTCTAGTCTCTCTCTCTCTGGTCCCTCTCTCTGGTCCCTCTCTCTGGTCCCTCTCTCTGGTCCCTCTCTCTGGTCCCTCTCTCTGGTCCCTCTCTCTGGTCCCTCTCTCTGGTCCCTCTCTAGAGAGAGACAGAGACAGAGACAGAGGCAGAGACAGAGACAGAGACAGAGACAGAGGCAGAGACAGAGGCTCAGAGACAGAGACAGAGGCAGAGAGACAGAGACAGAGGCAGAGGCAGAGACAGAGACAGAGACAGAGGCAGAGGCAGAGACAGAGACAGAGACAGAGGCAGAGGCAGAGACAGAGGCAGAGGCAGAGACAGAGACAGAGACAGAGGCAGAGGCAGAGACTCAGAGACAGCAGAGGCAGAGACAGAGACAGAGGCAGAGGCAGAGACAGAGGCAGAGACAGAGACAGAGACAGAGGCAGAGGCATAGACAGAGACAGAGGCAGAGGCAGAGCAGAGACAGAGACAGAGCAGAGGCAGAGGCAGAGACAGAGACAGAGACAGAGACAGAGACAGAGAGACAGAGACAGAGACAGAGACAGAGACAGAGACAGAGACAGAGCAGAGACAGAGAGAGCAGAGACAGAGACAGAGACAGAGACAGAGACAGAGGCAGAGGCAGAGACAGAGACAGAGGCAGAGACAGAGACAGAGACAGAGACAGAGCAGAGACAGAGACAGAGGCAGAGGCAGAGGCAGAGCAGAGCAGAGACAGAGACAGAGACAGAGACAGAGACAGAGACAGAGGCAGAGGCAGAGACAGAGACAGAGACAGAGACAGAGACAGAGACAGAGGCAGAGACAGAGGCAGAGACAGAGGCAGAGAGCAGAGCAGAGACAGAGACAGAGACAGAGACAGAGACAGAGACAGAGGCAGAGACAGAGACAGAGACAGAGGCAGAGGCAGAGGCAGAGGCAGAGACAGAGACAGAGACAGAGACAGAGACAGAGGCAGAGGCAGAGGCAGAGGCAGAGGCAGAGGCAGAGCAGAGACAGAGGCAGAGAGACAGAGGCAGAGGCAGAGGCAGAGACAGAGGCAGAGAGACAGAGGCAGAGGCAGAGGCAGAGACAGAGGCAGAGACAGAGACAGAGGCAGAGGCAGAGGCAGAGGCAGAGGCAGAGGCAGAGGCAGAGGCAGAGCAGAGACAGAGGCAGAGACAGAGACAGAGGCAGAGGCAGAGACAGAGGCAGAGCAGAGACAGAGACAGAGGCAGAGGCAGAGACAGAGGCAGAGGCAGAGCAGAGGCAGAGGCAGAGGCAGAGGCAGAGCAGAGGACAGAGGCAGAGACAGAGACAGAGGCAGAGGCAGAGACAGAGGCAGAGGCAGAGGCAGAGACAGAGGCAGAGACAGAGGCAGAGACAGAGACAGAGCAGAGCAGAGACAGAGACAGAGACAGAGACAGAGACAGAGACAGAGGCAGAGACAGAGGCAGAGGCAGAGGCAGAGCAGAGCAGAGGCAGAGGCAGAGACAGAGGCAGAGACAGAGCAGAGCAGAGGCAGAGACAGAGGCAGAGGCAGAGGCAGAGACAGAGGCAGAGACAGAGGCAGAGGCAGAGACAGAGGCAGAGACAGAGACAGAGACAGAGGCAGAGGCAGAGACAGAGACAGAGGCAGAGACAGAGGCAGAGACAGAGGCAGAGGCAGAGGCAGAGGCAGAGACAGAGGCAGAGGCAGCAGAGGCAGAGACAGAGACAGAGACAGAGGCAGAGACAGAGGCAGAGACAGAGGCAGAGGCAGAGGCAGAGACAGAGACAGAGGCAGAGGCAGAGGCAGAGGCAGAGGCAGAGGCAGAGACAGAGGCAGAGGCAGAGGCAGAGACAGAGACAGAGACAGAGACAGAGGCAGAGGCAGAGGCAGAGACAGAGGCAGAGACAGAGGCAGAGACAGAGACAGAGGCAGAGACAGAGGCAGAGACAGAGGCAGAGACAGAGGCAGAGACAGAGGCAGAGGCAGAGGCAGAGACAGAGACAGAGGCAGAGACAGAGGCAGAGGCAGAGAGACAGAGGCAGAGGCAGAGGCAGAGGCAGAGGCAGAGACAGAGCAGAGACAGAGACAGAGACAGAGGCAGAGACAGAGACAGAGGCAGAGGCAGAGGCAGAGGCAGAGGCAGAGGCAGAGACAGAGCAGAGCAGAGCAGAGGCAGAGGCAGAGACAGAGCACAGAGACAGAGCAGAGGCAGAGACAGAGGCAGAGGCAGAGGCAGAGCAGAGGCAGAGCAGAGGCAGAGGCAGAGCAGAGACAGAGGCAGAGACAGAGGCAGAGACAGAGAGACAGAGGCAGAGGCAGAGAGACAGAGGCAGAGGCAGAGAGAGCAGAGGCAGAGGCAGAGACAGAGGCAGAGACAGAGCAGCAGAGGCAGAGACAGAGGCAGAGGCAGAGGCAGAGACAGAGGCAGAGGCAGAGACAGAGGCAGAGGCAGAGACAGAGGCAGAGACAGAGGCAGAGGCAGAGGCAGAGGCAGAGAGCAGAGAGCAGAGCAGAGCAGAGGCAGAGACAGAGGCAGAGACAGAGGCAGAGGCAGAGACAGAGGCAGAGGCAGAGAGCAGAGGCAGAGACAGAGACAGAGACAGAGGCAGAGGCAGAGACAGAGACAGAGGCAGAGACAGAGGCAGAGGCAGAGACAGAGGCAGAGACAGAGGCAGAGGCAGAGGCAGAGACAGAGGCAGAGGCAGAGACAGAGACAGAGACAGAGACAGAGGCAGAGACAGAGACAGAGGCAGAGAGAGAGGCAGAGGCAGAGAGACAGAGGCAGAGGCAGAGCAGAGGCAGAGGCAGAGGCAGAGAGCAGAGGCAGAGACAGAGGCAGAGGCAGAGGCAGAGGCAGAGGCAGAGGCAGGCAGGCAGAGGCAGAGGCAGAGGCAGAGGCAGAGGCAGAGCAGAGCAGAGGCAGAGGCAGAGAGAGCAGAGGCAGAGGCAGAGGCAGAGCAGAGCAGAGGCAGAGGCAGAGGCAGAGGCAGAGGCAGAGCAGAGGCAGAGCAGAGCAGAGGCAGAGGCAGAGGCAGAGACAGAGGCAGAGGCAGAGGCAGAGGCAGAGACAGAGGCAGAGACAGAGGCAGAGACAGAGACAGAGACAGAGGCAGAGGCAGAGGCAGAGACAGAGACAGAGGCAGAGACAGAGGCAGAGGCAGAGCAGAGGCAGAGACAGAGGCAGAGGCAGAGGCAGAGGCAGAGGCAGAGGCAGAGACAGAGGCAGAGAAGAGAGCAGAGGCAGAGGCAGAGGCAGAGGCAGAGGCAGAGGCAGAGAGAGGCAGAGACAGAGACAGAGGCAGAGGCAGAGACAGAGCAGAGACAGAGGCAGAGGCAGAGGACAG
>OZ035833.1:41902500-41960000 GCA_964034765.1 Knipowitschia caucasica | reverse complement strand
GGTACAGGGGACACAGGTACCATGAACACAGGTACCATGAACACAGGTACCATGAACACAGGTACAGGGGACACAGGTACCATGAACACAGGTACCAGGTACACAAATACAGGGGACACAGGTAGAATGAACACAGGTACCATGAACACAGGTACCATGAACACAGGTACAGGGGACACAGGTACCATGAACACAGGTACCAGGTACACAAATACAGGGGACACAGGTAGAATGAACACAGGTACCATGAACACAGGTACCAGGTACACAGGTACCATGAACACAGGTACCATGAACACAGGTACAGGGGACACAGGTACCATGAACACAGGTACCAGGTACACAGGTACAGGGGACACAGGTAGCATGAACACAGGTACCATGAACACAGGTACAGGGGACACAGGTACCATGAACACAGGTACAGGGGACACAGGTACCAGAGACACAGGTACCATGAACACAGGTACCAGGCACACAGGTACCAGGGACACAGGTGCCATGGTGCGACCGCATTAAACACGATGGTGCGACTGCATTAACCTGACCCTCCTCTTCCTCGGCCCTCCTGACCCTCCTCTTCCTCGGCCCTCCTGACCCTCCTCTTCCTCGGCCCTCCTGAACCTCCTCTTCCTCGGCCCTCCTGACCCTCCTCTTCCTCAGTCCTCCTGACCCTCCTCTTCCTCAGTCCTCCTGACCCTCCTCTTCCTCGGCCCTCCTGAACCTCCTCTTCCTCGGCCCTCCTGACCCTCCTCTTCCTCAGTGTGGACCTGAGTCTCCATTATTCAGAGTGATCCTGAAAACAGCAAAGACAGGTTTACAGCAAAGGTCTCACTCTGTCACTCTCAGATCTGACACTAATCCTGAACCTTACACTGAGGGACTCAAAGGGACTCAAAGGGACTCAGAGGGACTCAGAGGGACTCAGAGGGACTCAAAGGGACTCAGAGGGACTCAGAGGGACTCAGGACTATACTGGGATCGGAGGTGGACTTGGAGCAGACCAGTGGAACGTCAGAAACAGGATCCAAAGGGAGAAGATAAATGTAAAGTGAAGTGAATCCTCCCAAAGCCAGAGATGTCTTTATCTTTGTTTGACAGATTCCAAACACCAGGAATACAGTCTCTGATGGTGCCATAGCACCATGTGCAGCAGAGAGACAGTCCTGGCAACATGTGTGACATGTAGCACATGTATGACATTTATCAACATGTATGACATTTATCAACATGTATGACATTTATCAACATGTATGACATTTATCCACATGTATGACATTTATCAACATGTGTGACATTTATCAACATGTATGACATTTATCAACATGTATGACATTTATCAACATGTATGACATTTATCACATGTATGACATTTATCAACATGTATGACATTTATCACATGTGTGACATTCATCACGTGTATGACATTTATCACATGTGTGACGTTTATCAACATGTATGACATTTATCAACATGTATGACATTTATCACATGTATGAAATTCATTGACATGTATGACATTTATCACATGTGTGACATGTAGCACATGTATGACATTTATCACCTGTATGACATTTATCACATGTGTGACATGTAGCACATGTATGACATTTATCACATGTGTGACATTTATCACATGTATGACATTTATCACATGTATGACATTTATCACATGTGTGACATTTATCACATGTGTGACATTTATCACATGTATGACATTTATCACATGTGTAACATTTATCACATGTATGACATTTATCAACATGTATGACATTTATCACATGTATGACATTTATCACATGTATGACATTTATCAACATGTGTGACATTTATCACATGTATGACATTTATCACATGTGTGACATTTAGCACATGTATGACATTTATCACCTGTATGACATTTATCACATGTGTGACATTCATCACATGTATGACATTTATCACATGTATGACATTTATCACATGTGTGACGTTTATCAACATGTATGACATTTATCAACATGTATGACATTTATCACATGTATGACATTCATCAACATGTATGACATTTATCACATGTGTGACATGTAGCATATGTATGACATTTATCACCTGTATGACATTTATCACATGTGTGACATGTAGCACATGTATGACATTTATCACATGTGTGACATTTATCACATGTATGACATTTATCACATGTATGACATTTATCACATGTGTGACATTTATCACATGTGTGACATTTATCACATGTATGACATTTATCACATGTGTGACATTTATCACATGTATGACATTTATCAACATGTATGACATTTATCACATGTATGACATTTATCACATGTATGACATTTATCAACATGTGTGACATTTATCACATGTATGACATTTATCACATGTATGACATTTATCACATGTATGACATTTATCACATGTGTGACATTTATCACATGTATGACATTTATCACATGTGTGACATTTATCACATGTATGACATTTATCACATGTATGACATTTATCACATGTATGATATTTATCACATGTGTAACATTTATCAACATGTATGACATTTATCAACATGTATGACATTTATCACATGTATGACATTTATCACATGTGTGACATTTATCACATGTATGAAATTCATCAACATGTATGACATTTATCACATGTGTGACATTTAACACATGTATGACATTTATCACCTGTATGACATTTATCACATGTGTGACATTTATCACATGTGTGACATTTATCACATGTGTGACGTTTATCAACATGTATGACATTTATCAACATGTATGACATTTATCACATGTATGACATTCATCGACATGTATGACATTTATCACATGTGTGACATGTATGACATTTATCACCTGTATGACATTTATCACATGTGTGACATGTAGCACATGTATGACATTTATCACATGTGTGACATTTATCACATGTATGACATTTATCACATGTATGACATTTATCACATGTGTGACATTTATCACATGTGTGACATTTATCACATGTATGACATTTATCACATGTGTGACATTTATCACATGTATGACATTTATCAACATGTATGACATTTATCACATGTATGACATTTATCACATGTATGACATTTATCAACATGTGTAACATTTATCACATGTATGACATTTATCACATGTGTGACATTTAGCACATGTATGACATTTATCACCTGTATGACATTTATCACATGTGTGACATTCATCACATGTATGACATTTATCACATGTATGACATTTATCACATGTGTGACGTTTATCAACATGTATGACATTTATCAACATGTATGACATTTATCACATGTATGACATTCATCACATGTATGACATTTATCACATGTATGACATTTATCACATGTGTGACGTTTATCAACATGTATGACATTTATCAACATGTATGACATTTATCACATGTATGACATTCATCAACATGTATGACATTTATCACATGTGTGACATGTAGCATATGTATGACATTTATCACCTGTATGACATTTATCACATGTGTGACATGTAGCACATGTATGACATTTATCACATGTGTGACATTTATCACATGTATGACATTTATCACATGTATGACATTTATCACATGTGTGACATTTATCACATGTGTGACATTTATCACATGTATGACATTTATCACATGTGTGACATTTATCACATGTATGACATTTATCAACATGTATGACATTTATCACATGTATGACATTTATCACATGTATGACATTTATCAAAATGTGTGACATTTATCACATGTATGACATTTATCACATGTGTGACATTTATCACATGTATGACATTTATGACATGTGTGACATTTATCGAATGTATGACATTTATCACATGTGTGACATTTATCACATGTATGACATTTATCACATGTATGATATTTATCACATGTGTAACATTTATCAACATGTATGACATTTATCAACATGTATGACATTTATCACATGTATGACATTTATCACATGTGTGACATTTATCACATGTATGAAATTCATCAACATGTATGACATTTATCACATGTGTGACATTTAGCACATGTATGACATTTATCACCTGTATGACATTTATCACATGTGTGACATTTATCACATGTGTGACATTTATCACATGTATGACATTTATTACATGTATGACATTTATCACATGTGTGACATTTGTCACATGTATGACATTTATCAACATGTATGACATTTATCACATGTATGACATTTATCACATGTATGACATTTATCACATGTGTGACATTTATCACATGTATGACATTTATCAACATGTGTGACATTTATCACATGTATGACATTTATCACATGTATGACATTTATCACATGTGTAACATTTATCACATGTATGACATTTATCACATGTGTGACATTTATCACATGTGTAACATTTATCACATGTATGACATTTATCACATGTGTAACATTTATCACATGTATGACATTTATCACATGTATGACATTTATCAACATGTATGACATTTATCACATGTATGAAATTTATCACATGTGTGACATTTATCAACATGTATGACATTTATCAACATGTATGACATTTATCACATGTATGACATTTATCACATGTGTGACATTTATCACATGTATGACATTCATCAACATGTATGACATTTATCACATGTGTGACATTTAGCACATGTATGACATTTATCACCTGTATGATATTTATCACATGTGTGACATTTATCACATGTGTGACATTTATCACATGTATGACATTTATCACATGTATGACATTTATCACATGTATGACATTTATCAACATGTATGACATTTATCACATGTATGACATTTATCACATGTATGACATTTATCAACATGTGTGACATTTATCAACATGTATGACATTTATCACAAGTGTGACATTTATCACATGTATGACATTTATCACATGTGTGACATTTATCACATGTATGACATTTATCACATGTGTGACATTTATCACATGTATGACATTTATCACATGTGTGACATTTAGCACATGTGTGACATTTAGCACATGTGTGACATTTATCACATGTGTGACATTTATCACATGTATGACATTTATCACATGTATGACATTTATCACATGTGTGACATTTATCACATGTATGACATTTATCCACTCTAAGATTAGATATGATAAGATGTACTTTATATATCTCACGCAGGAGAAATGTTCATGTCACGTTTAGGATAAAACACTCAGACTGTGCAGAAAGAAAGACATGTGCAAACAGGACATGACATGAAGTGGCAATGAGAAACAGTGTCTAATGTGCAGGTTTCTTTTCAGTCCTAGTGCAGTGACTCAATGTGACTTGTTGTACAGTCTGACAGCGGTGGGGATAAAGGCCCTGCTCCTTCTTCCACTGAGGGAGCTCCTCAGCTCCTCCTCAGTCCTGTGCAGTGGGAGGTGTTGTTCATGATGTAGGTGACTTTTACTAGCACCTCCTGTCCCTCACCTCCTCCACAGAGTCCAGGAGCCTCCTGTCCCTCACCTCCTCCACAGAGTCCAGGAGCCTCCTGTCCCTCACCTCCTCCACAGAGTCCAGGAGCCTCCTTTCCCTCACCTCCTCCACAGAGTCCAGGGGCCTCCTGTCCCTCACCTCCTCCACAGAGTCCAGGAGCCTCCTGTCCCTCACCTCCTCCACAGAGTCCAGGAGCCTCCTGTCCCTCACCTCCTCCACAGAGTCCAGGAGCCTCCTTTCCCTCACCTCCTCCACAGAGTCCAGAAGCCTCCTGTCCCTCACCTCCTCCACAGAGTCCAGGAGCCTCCTGTCCCTCACCTCCTCCACAGAGTCCAGGGGCCTCCTGTCCCTCACCTCCTCCACAGAGTCCAGGAGCCTCCTGTCCCTCACCTCCTCCACAGAGTCCAGGGGCCTCCTGTCCCTCACCTCCCCCACAGAGTCCAGGGGCCTCCTGTCCCTCACCTCCTCCACATAGTCCAGGAGCCTCCTGTCCCTCACCTCCTCCACAGAGTCCAGGGGCCTCCTGTCCCTCACCTCCCCCACAGAGTCCAGGGGCCTCCTGTCCCTCACCTCCTCCACACAGTCCAGGAGCCTCCTGTCCCTCACCTCCTCCACAGAGTCCAGGAGGCTCCTGTCCCGCTCTATGCTGCCCAGGGTTAGGTGGAGAGAGGGGGGGGGGGGGGGGGGGGGGGGGGGGTTCAGGTGGAGAGGGGGGGGATCAAACCAGTTAAGTACTGGTTAAATTCATCCGCCCGGTGCTGGTCTCCATCTGCTGTTCCTCTGGCACTCTGTCCAAAGCCGGAGATGTTCTTTAGGCCTCTCCACACGTCGCGGGCGTTTCCCTGGGCCAGCTTCTGCTCCAGCTTTTACCCATAGTCCCTCTTGGCCCTCCTGATCCTCCACTGGAGCTCGGTCTGGATCCTCTGCTCCTCTTTGTCCCCTGAGATGAAAGCCCTCTCTACTCTACCCTACCCTACCCTACTCTACTCTACCCTACTCTACTCTACTCTACTCTACCCTACTCTACTCTACTCTACTCTACCCTACTCTACTCTACTCTACCCTACCCTACCCTACCCTACTCTACTCTACTCTACTCTACCCTACCCTACTCTACTCTACTCTACCCCACTCTACCCTACCCTACTCTACCCTAACCTACTCTACTCTACTCGACTCTACTCTACCCTACCCTACTCTACTCTACTCTACCCTACCCTACTCTACTCTACTCTACTCTACCCTACCCTACTCTACCCTACCCTACTCTACTCTACTCTACCCTACCCTACCCTACCCTACCCTACCCTACTCTACCCTACCCTACCCTACTCTACCCGTACTCTATTCTACTCCACTCTACTCTACTCTACCCTACTCTACCCTACTCTACTCTACTCTACCCTACCCTACCCTACTCTACTCTACCCTACCCTACCCTACTCTACTCTACTCTACTCTACCCTACTCTACTCTACCCTACCCTACCCTACTCTACCCTACTCTACTCTACCCTACTCTACTCTACAATACTCTACCCTACCCTACTCTTCTCTACCCTGCTCTACCCTACCCTACTCTACTCTACCCTTCCCTACCCTACTCTACTCTACCCTACCCTACCCTTCTCTACTCTACTGTACTCTACTCTACTCTACTCTACCCTACTCTACTCTACCCTACTCTACTCTACCCTACCCTACTCTACCCTGTTCTACCCTACCCTACTCTACTCTACTCTACTCTACCCTACTCTACTCTACCCTACTCTACTCTACCCTACCCTACTCTACCCTACTCTACTCTACCCTACTCTACCCTACCCTACTCTACTCTACTCTACCCTACCCTACCCTATTCTACCCTACCCTACCCTATCCTACTCTACCCTACTCTACCCGTACTCTATTCTACTCCACTCTACTCTACTCTACCCTACTCTACTCTACTCTACTACCTACTCTACCCTACTCTACCCTACCCTACCCTACTCTACTCTACTCTACCCTACTCTACTCTACCCTACCCTACCCTACCCTACTCTACTCTACTCTACCCTACCCTACCCTACCCTACCCTACTCTACTCTACTCTACTCTACTCTACCCTACCCTACCCTACCCTACTCTACTCTACTCTACTCTACCCTACCCTACCCTACCCTACTCTACTCTACTCTACCCTACCCTACCCTACTCTACTCTACTCTACTCTACTCTACCCTACCCTACCCTACCCTACTCTACTCTACTCTACTCTACTCTACCCTACCCTACCCTACCCTACCCTACTCTACTCTACTCTACCCTACCCTACCCTACTCTACCCTACTCTACTCTACCCTACTCTACTCTACCCTACTCTACTCTACCCTGCTCTACTCTACCCTACTCTACTCTACCCTGCTCTACCCTACCCTACTCTACTCTACCCTTGCCTACCCTACTCTACTCTACCCTACCCTACCCTTCTCTACTCTACTGGACTCTACTCTACTCTACTCTACCCTACCCTACTCTACCCTGTTCTACCCTACTCTACTCTACCCTACTACGCACCAAAATATATTAGTGACATGTTAGTCCCATATGAACCAGTCCGGACTCTGACGAGCACAGGGACTGGACTCCTGCTGGGACTCTGAGGAGCACAGGGACTGGACTCCTGCTGGGACTCTGAGGAGCACAGGGACTGGCCTCCTGCTGGGACTCTGAGGAGCACAGGGACTGGACTCCTGCTGGGACTCTGAGGAGCACAGGGACTGGACTCCTGCTGGGACTCTGAGGAGCACAGGGGCTGGACTCCTGCTGGGACTCTGAGGAGCACAGGGACTGGGCTCCTGCTGGGACTCTGAGGAGCACAGGGACTGGCCTCCTGCTGGGACTCTGAGGAGCACAGGGACTGGCCTCCTGCTGGGACTCTGAGGAGCACAGGGACTGGACTCCTGCTGGGACTCTGAGGAGCACAGGGACTGGACTCCTGCTGGGACTCTGAGGAGCACAGGGACTGGACTCCTGTTAGTGCCCAGAGTCAGAACTAAACATGGGGAGGCAGCTTTTCAGATTCATGCTGCTAAAATCTGGAACAGTCTTCCTGAAGATGTGAGACAGGCCTCCTCTCTGACAATGTTTAAAACCAGGTTAAAGACAGTTCTGTTTAGCTGTGCTACAACTGAGGGATTTTATATTTTTATCTTTCTTTTTAATGTTCTGTGATAATTTATGATTTTAATGCTATCTTGTTTTGTTCAGCACTTTGAGTTGCCTTGTGTATGAATTGTGCTATATAAATAAACTTGCCTTGCCTACTCTACTCTACCCTACCCTACTCTACTCTACCCTACTCTACTCTACCCTACTCTACCCTACTCTACCCTACTCTAGTCTACTCTACTCTACCCTACCCTACCCTACCCTACTCTACCCTACTCTACCCTACCCTACCCTACCCTACCCTACTCTACCCTACTCTAGTCTACTCTACTCTACTCTACTCTACCCTACCCTACTCTACCCTACTCTACCCTACCCTACCCTACTCTACTCTACTCTACTCTACCCTACCCTACCCTACCCTACTCTACTCTACCCTACTCTACCCTACTCTACTCTACCCTACCCTACCCTACCCTACTCTACTCTACCCTACTCTACCCTACTCTACCCTACTCTACCCTACTCTACCCTACCCTACCCTACTCTACCCTACTCTACCCTACCCTACCCTACTCAACTCTACCCTACCCTACTCTACCCTACTGTACCCTACTCTACTCTACCCTACCCTACCCTACTCTACTCTACCTTACTCTCTCTCGTGCTGGTGTAGGAGTAAAGCAGGTCAGGCCAATATCAGCCGTTGCCAAAACCAAGAACAGAACGACACCTGAGGCCACGCCCCCTCGTTAGTGCTAATCATGTGAGTCAATACAACAAAGAGGATTAAAGGATTAACAAACAGAAAGGAACGGCACGTACAATATGGAATCAGTAACAACCACAGGTGTGTTTGGCAAGAGTCAACCCCAAACACACCTCCACCGCTGCCTCTGAACAGGGATTTATCTGTATTATTATTATTCAACTGATGACTGCTGTCGGTGTGTCCTTGGGCAAGACACTTTACCCCACTTTGCCTGAAGCCCCCACTGAAAGATCTCAGCTCCTGTGGACTAACCACCTGCAGGAGGATCAGTGAGGGGCTGGTGCTCTGACTGCCACCCCCACCCAGACATGGATTAAGGGGAAGAAAAGGGATGGATGGGTGGAGACCAGAGAGAGACCTGAGAGAGACCAGAGAGAGACCTGAGAGAGACCAGAGAGAGAGACCAGAGAGAGACCAGAGAGAGACCTGAGAGAGACCAGAGAGAGACCTGAGAGAGACCAGAGAGAGACCAGAGAGAGACCAGAGACCAGAGAGAGACCAGAGAGAGACCAGAGAGAGACCAGAGAGAGAGACCAGAGAGAGACCAGAGAGAGAGACCAGAGAGAGACCAGAGAGAGACCAGAGAGAGACCAGAGAGAGACCAGAGAGAGACCAGAGAGAGACCAGAGAGAGAGACCTGAGAGAGACCAGAGAGAGACCAGAGAGAGACCAGAGAGAGAGACCTGAGAGAGACCAGAGAGAGACCAGAGAGAGACCAGAGAGAGACCAGAGAGAGACCAGAGAGAGAGACCTGAGAGAGACCAGAGAGAGACCAGAGAGAGACCAGAGAGAGACCAGAGAGAGAGACCTGAGAGAGACCAGAGAGAGACCTGAGAGAGACCAGAGAGAGACCAGAGAGAGACCAGAGAGAGATATAACGTGTCTCAGATGTGATTATGAATGAATGACACATCAATAACCATGTGACACAGACTCTGAACCTGAATGTCCTGCATTTTGACTTTCCTTGAGTACGAAGTGTGTGCCATACAAATAAACTTTGATACCAACCTGCCCTGAGATGAACCATGTGTACGGCTCTGGTTACAGTGTAGCACTGGATCAGTGTCTGACCCTTTGATGAATGACCTGGTGATGTCACGTTCTCCTGGTCACACTTTCATCTCTGCTTCTGTGGAACACGATCTGGAACCTCTGCTCTGGGCTCAGCTGCTCCGACTCATCTGTCCCTGTCTGTGTCTGTCTCTGTCTCTGCCTCTGCCTCTGTCTCTGCCTCTGCCTCTGCCTCTGCCTCTGTCTCTGCCTCTGCCTCTGTCTCTGCCTCTGCCTCTGCCTCTGCCTCTGCCTCTGCCTCTGCCTCTGCCTCTGCCTCTGCCTCTGCCTCTGCCTCTGCCTCTGCCTCTGTCCCTGCCCCTGCCCCTGCCCCTGCCCCTGCCCCTGCCCCTGCCCCTGCCTCTGCCTCTGCCTCTGCCTCTGCCTCTGCCTCTGCCTCTGTCTCTGCCTCTGCCTCTGCCTCTGCCTCTGCCTCTGTCTCTGTCTCTGCCTCTGCCTCTGCCTCTGCCTCTGCCTCTGCCTCTGCCTCTGCCTCTGCCTCTGCTCTGTCTCTGTCTCTGTCTCTGCCTCTGCCTCTGCCTCTGCCTCTGCCTCTGCCTCTGCCTCTGCCTCTGCCTCTGCCTCTGCCTCTGCCTCTGCCTCTGCCTCTGCCTCTGCCTCTGCCTCTGCCTCTGCCTCTGTCCCTGCCCCTGCCCCTGCCCCTGCCCCTGCCTCTGCCTCTGCCTCTGCCTCTGCCTCTGCCTCTGCCTCTGCCTCTGCCTCTGTCTCTGCCTCTGCCTCTGCCTCTGCCTCTGTCTCTGTCTCTGTCTCTGCCTCTGCCTCTGCCTCTGCCTCTGCCTCTGCCTCTGCCTCTGCCTCTGCCTCTGTCTCTGTCTCTGTCTCTGTCTCTGTCTCTGTCTCTGCCTCTGCCTCTGCCTCTGCCTCTGCCTCTGCCTCTGTCTCTGTCTCTGTCTCTGCCTCTGCCTCTGCCTCTGCCTCTGCCTCTGCCTCTGTCCCTGCCCCTGCCCCTGCCCCTGCCCCTGCCTCTGCCTCTGCCTCTGTCTCTGCCTCTGCCTCTGCCTCTGCCTCTGCCTCTGCCTCTGCCTCTGTCTCTGCCTCTGCCTCTGTCTCTGTCTCTGCCTCTGCCTCTGCCTCTGTCTCTGTCTCTGTCTCTGCCTCTGCCTCTGTCTCTGTGTCTCTGTGTCTCTGTATCTCTGTGTCTCCAGACCCCCCGCTGGAGGTGGAGGAAACCTGTACAGAAAGGTCTAGAGGTGGAATTGAACCTGCAGGACCTCATGGTGGTCCTCCTCATGAGACCAGGACCTCCTTGCTGTGAGGCACAAGCACTAACTACTGCTCTGTAGACGACGGTCTGATCACACACATCTCTGTACCTGTGAGTAAGACCCAGACTCTCTGTACCTGTGAGTAAGCCCAGACTCTCTGTACCTGTGAGTAAGACCCAGACTCTCTGTACCTGTGAGTAAGACCCAGACTCTCTGTACCTGTGAGTAAGACCCAGACTCTCTGTACCTGTGAGTAAGACCCAGACTCTCTGTACCTGTGAGTAAGACCCAGACTCTCTGTACCTGTGAGTAAGACCCAGACTCTCTGTACCTGTGAGTAAGACCCAGACTCTCTGTACCTGTGAGTAAGACCCAGACTCTCTGTACCTGTGAGTAAGACCCAGACGCTCTGTACCTGTGAGTAAGACCCAGACTCTCTGTACCTGTGAGTAAGACCCAGACGCTCTGTACCTGTGAGTAAGACCCAGACTCTCTGTACCTGTGAGTAAGACCCAGACTCTCTGTACCTGTGAGTAAGACCCAGACTCTCTGTACCTGTGAGTAAGACCCAGACGCTCTGTACCTGTGAGTAAGACCCAGACTCTCTGTACCTGTGAGTAAGACCCAGACTCTCTGTACCTGTGAGTAAGACCCAGACTCTCTGTACCTGTGAGTAAGACCCTGACTCTCTGTACCTGTGAGTAAGACCCAGACTCTCTGTACCTGTGAGTAAGACCCAGACTCTCTGTACCTGTGAGTAAGACCCTGACTCTCTGTACCTGTGAGTAAGACCCAGACTCTCTGTACCTGTGAGTAAGACCCAGACTCTCTGTACCTGTGAGTAAGACCCAGACTCTCTGTACCTGTGAGTAAGACCCAGACTCTCTGTACCTGTGAGTAAGACCCAGACGCTCTGTACCTGTGAGTAAGACCCAGACTCTCTGTACCTGTGAGTAAGACCCAGACTCTCTGTACCTGTGAGTAAGACCCAGACTCTCTGTACCTGTGAGTAAGACCCAGACGCTCTGTACCTGTGAGTAAGACCCTGACTCTCTGTACCTGTGAGTAAGACCCAGACTCTCTGTACCTGTGAGTAAGACCCAGACTCTCTGTACCTGTGAGTAAGACCCAGACTCTCTGTACCTGTGAGTAAGACCCAGACTCTCTGTACCTGTGAGTAAGACCCAGACGCTCTGTACCTGTGAGTAAGACCCAGACTCTCTGTACCTGTGAGTAAGACCCAGACTCTCTGTACCTGTGAGTAAGACCCAGACTCTCTGTACCTGTGAGTAAGACCCTGACTCTCTGTACCTGTGAGTAAGACCCTGACTCTCTGTACCTGTGAGTAAGACCCAGACTCTCTGTACCTGTGAGTAAGACCCAGACTCTCTGTACCTGTGAGTAAGACCCTGACTCTCTGTACCTGTGAGTAAGACCCAGACTCTCTGTACCTGTGAGTAAGACCCAGACTCTCTGTACCTGTGAGTAAGACCCTGAATCTTTGTACCTGTGAGTAAGAACCTTTTAAAGAAACTAAAGATAGAGAGTTGTTTTCTGTCTCTGCTTCAGAAGAATCTGAAGTTAGTTTGTTATGTTTCTGATCAGAGATCATCAGAGATCATCAGAGATCATCAGAGATCATCAGAGAGATCATCAGAGATCATCAGAGAGATCATCAGAGATCATCAGAAATCATCAGAGAGATCATCAGAGATCATCAGAGATTATCAGAGAGATTATCAGAGAGATCATCAGAGAGATCATCAGAGAGATCATCAGAGAGATCATCAGAGAGATCATCAGAGATCATCAGAGATCATCAGAAAGATCATCAGAGATCATCAGAGAGATCATCAGAGAGATCATCAGAGATCATCAGAGAGATCATCAGAGATCATCAGAGAGATCATCAGAGAGATCATCAGAGATCATCAGAGATCATCAGAGAGATCATCAGAGATCATCAGAGAGATCATCAGAGAGATCATCAGAGAGATCATCAGAGAGATCATCAGAGAGATCATCAGAGAGATCATCAGAGAGATCATCAGAGATCATCAGAGAGATCATCAGAGAGATCATCAGAGATCATCAGAGAGATCATCAGAGATCATCAGAGAGATCATCAGAGAGATCATCAGAGATCATCAGAGAGATCATCAGAGATCATCAGAGAGATCATCAGAGAGATCATCAGAGAGATCATCAGAGATCATCAGAGAGATCATCAGAGAGATCATCAGAGAGATCATCAGAGAGATCATCAGAGATCATCAGAGAGATCATCAGAGATCATCAGAGAGATCATCAGAGAGATCATCAGAGAGATCATCAGAGAGATCATCAGAGATCATCAGATATCATCAGAGAGATCATCAGAGATCATCAGAGAGATCATCAGAGAGATCATCAGAGATCATCAGAGATCATCAGAGAGATCATCAGAGAGATCATCAGAGATCATCAGAGATCATCAGAGAGATCATCAGAGATCATCAGAGATCATCAGAGATCATCAGAGAGATCATCAGAGATCATCAGAGTGATCATCAGAGAGATCATCAGAGAGATCATCAGAGATCATCAGTGACATTTATTTAAAGAAACAACTGAAAAGAAAGATGAAAACTTTCGCACAGAAAGAGGAGAAGGAGAGAGACAGCTGTGACCTCTGACCTCTATCAGCACCAGCTGCTGTAGACTCTGTAGACTCACTCTTCATGTGAATCCCAGTCCTGCCACATGGATCTGTGCTCTGCCCCTGCTGGGACTCTGAGGAGCACAGGGACTGGCCTCCTGCTAAGACTCTGGGAGCACAGGGACTGGTCTCCTGCTGAGACTCTGGGAGCACAGGGACTGGTCTCCTGCTGAGACTCTGGGAGCACAGGGACTGGTCCCTGCTGAGACTCTGGGAGCACAGGGACTGGTCTCCTGCTGAGACTCTGGGAGCACAGGGACTGGTCTCCTGCTGAGACTCTGGGAGCACAGGGACTGGTCTCCTGCTGAGACTCTGGGAGCACAGGGACTGGTCTCCTGCTGAGACTCTGGGAGCACAGGGACTGGCCTCCTGCTGAGACTCTGGGAGCACAGGGACTGGTCTCCTGCTGAGACTCTGGGAGCACAGGGACTGGTCTCCTGCTGGGACTCTGAGGAGCACAGGGACTGGTCTCCTGCTGAGACTCTGGGAGCACAGGGACTGGTCTCCTGCTGAGACTCTGGGAGCACAGGGACTGGTCTCCTGCTGGGACTCTGAGGAGCACAGGGACTGGTCTCCTGCTGAGACTCTGGGAGCACAGGGACAGCCACATTTCTCTACGTGTCGGGACAGAACAGGATTAAGAGTTAAAGGGCTCCTGTCCTGGGCCCACACTGCACTTACCTGATTAAAGGGCTCTCTTTGGGGATTAGCCGTTAGCATGTGTGCGCTTGTGGACCGCCCAGCCTGCTAGCATGTGTGCACCTGTGTGTTAGCCGTTAGCGTTAGCATGAGCGGTGACTGCATTAGCAGCTCAGACACAGACAAACACAGCTTAAGTGAGCTTAGCCTACCACACAGGGAGAAACACGAGGAGGCTCCCAGGTGGGAAGGAGGAGGAGGAGGCTCCCAGGTGGGGGGGGAGGAGACTCTCAGGTGGGGGAGGGGGGGAGGCGCTCAGGTGGGGGAGGGGGGGAGGCGCTCAGGTGGGGGAGGGGGGGAGGCGCTCAGGTGGGGGAGGGGGGGAGGCGCTCAGGTGGGGGGGAGGAGGAGGAGGCTCCCAGTGAGGGGGGGAGGGAGTACTCTACTCCTCGATGGCTGAAGTTTGTAAACGCAGGATTCAGAGCTCATTACAGATGTGTATTTTGGGTTTTAGCAGCGGAGAAAATACATCAGTAACAATATCAACAGGTACAGTCACTAGTGAATATATACACAGATTATACTACAATACTACATATAGAGTACTACAATACTACACAGACTATACTACAATACTACACATATAGTACTACACACAGACAGTACTACACACAGAGAGTACTACACACAGATAGTACTACACACAGAGAGTACTACACACAGAGAGTACTACACAGATAGTACTACACACAGAGAGTACTACACAGATAGTACTACACAGATAGTACTACACACAGAGAGTACTACACAGATAGTACTACACACAGAGAGTACTACACACAGAGAGTACTACACAGAGAGTACTACACACAGAGAGTACTACACAGATAGTACTAGACACAGAGAGTACTACACACATAGAGTACTACACAGATAGTACTACACAGATAGTACTACACACAGAGAGTACTACACAGATAGTACTACACACAGAGAGTACTACACAGATAGTACTACACAGAGAGAGTACTACACAGATAGTACTGCACACAGAGAGTACTACACACAGAGAGTACTACACAGATAGTACTACACAGATAGTACTACACACAGAGAGTACTACACAGAGTACTACACAGATAGTACTACACACAGATAGTACTACACAGATAGTACTACACAGAGAGTACTACACACAGAGAGTACTACACAGATAGTACTACACAGATAGTACTACACACAGAGAGTACTACACACAGAGAGTACTACACACAGAGAGTACTGCACAGATAGTACTACACAGAGAGTACTACACAGATAGTACTGCACACAGAGAGTACTACACTAAATACTTTGAGGCAGCAGTAGAACCAGGACAAACTTTTTATTCCTTTTCTTTCTGTGTTTTTTCCCAAAGTCAAAGACAGAACTATATTTTTCAAACTAATCTTGAAACCAAAGTGTTTTGAGTCGGTGATAATTACGTCTGTGTTTGATCCTGAGTCATGAGAAAATGTCCAAACATTTGATGTTAATCCTGCGTCTGCAACAGGAGATTTACAGATTTACAGACAGAAGCTTTACTTTGTTACACAGACACTCATTAACAAATCTGTGGAGGTTTCCCACGAGTTTGGACCAATCCATACTGTACCAATCCATACTGTACCAATCTATACGGTACCAATCTATACTGTACCAATCTATACTGTACCAATCCATACTGTACCAATCCATACTGTACCAATCTATACTGTACCAATCTATACGGTACCAATCCATACTGTACCAATCTATACTGTACCAATCTATACGGTACCAATCTATACTGTACCAATCCATACTGTACCAATCCATACTGTACCAATCTATACTGTACCAATCCATACTGTACCAATCGATACTGTACCAATCTATACTGTACCAATCTATACTGTACCAATCTATATACTGTACCAATCTACTACTCTATACGTACCAATCTATACTGTACCAATCCATACTGTACCAATCCATACTGTACCAATCCATACTGTACCAATCTATACTGTACCAATCTATACTGTACCAATCTATACGGTACCAATCTATACTGTACCAATCTATACTGTACCAATCCATACTGTACCAATCCATACTGTACCAATCTATACTGTACCAATCCATACTGTACCAATCCATACTGTACCAATCTATACGGTACCAATCTATACTGTACCAATCTATACTGTACCAATCCATACTGTACCAATCCATACTGTACCAATCTATACTGTACCAATCCATACTGTACCAATCCATACTGTACCAATCTATACTGTACCAATCTATACGGTACCAATCTATACTGTACCAATCTATACTGTACCAATCCATACTGTACCAATCCATACTGTACCAATCTATACTGTACCAATCTATACGGTACCAATCTATACTGTACCAATCCATACTGTACCAATCTATACTGTACCAATCTATACGGTACCAATCTATACTGTACCAATCTATACTGTACCAATCTATACGGTACCAATCTATACTGTACCAATCCATACTGTATGGCTGTGTGGACAGGAGCTGTGTGGACAGGAGCTGTGTGGACAGGAGCTGTGTGGACAGGAGCTGTGTGGACAGGAGCTGTGTGGACAGGAGCTGTGTGGACAGGAGCTGTGTGGACAGGAGCTGTGTGGACAGGAGCTGTGTGGACAGGAGCTGTGTGGACAGGAGCTGTGTGGACAGGAGCTGTGTGGACAGCTGTGTGGACAGGAGCTGCGTGGACAGGAGCTGTGTGGACAGGAGCTGTGTGGACAGGAGCTGTGTGGACAGCTGTGTGGACAGGAGCAGTGTGGACAGGAGCTGTGTGGACAGGAGTTGTGTGGACAGGAGTTGTGTGGACAGGAGCTGTGTGGACAGGAGTTGTGTGGACAGGAGCTGTGTGGACAGGAGCAGTGTGGACAGGAGCTGTGTGGACAGGAGCTGTGTGGACAGGAGCTGTGTGGACAGGAGCTGTGTGGACAGGAGCTGTGTGGACAGGAGCTGTGTGGACAGGAGCTGTGTGGACAGGAGCTGTGTGGACAGGAGTTGTGTGGACAGGAGTTGTGTGGACAGGAGCTGTGTGGACAGGAGTTGTGTGGACAGGAGCTGTGTGGACAGGAGCTGTGTGGACAGGAGCTGTGTGGACAGGAGCTGTGTGGACAGGAGCTGTGTGGACAGGAGCTGTGTGGACGGATGGCAGCAGCACTTTCCACCCCAAGGGACTATTAATTAAATGTTTGAATAATCTGTGTTTTGGCCTATTTAAATAAAAACAAAAACAATTGAATATGTAAATATCTAAAAAGAAATTGTTGAATGTATGTATAGTTCTTTACAAATGTCTAGTTGATTACATTTTTTGTGTGTAAATAGTGTTCATCATTGTATTTCAATATGCATATAGTTCAAACTACACTTATCAAAATACCTCCTCTGGCTGTACGGGGGCAGGGGGTTGTTCCACAGATGTGGAAACGCCCTCCCCCATGGATGAGGCAATCAGGCAGGGAGGCTGCACGGATGGCCTGCTGCCTCATCCATGAGGGAGTACCACTTCCACGATATGGCGATGGGCTCCCCTCCTTCTGTCCCTGTCCCTGTCCGTGGCTGTCTGAGCTCCTTAAAACAGTGAGTTTTATATAATAAATGCTTCACAAATTAGCTTCAAAGAAACAAACCTTGTAGGTCTTTTTCAGGTTCTCCCACTTCTTGGCCGCTCTGGCAGGGCCATTTCCTTTATCACTGCCCTAAAGTAACGATACATAAAAACATTTGAATATGAGTAGACGTTTTTTGAATAAGTATTTATTCATAATGGTCATACTCCCATCCAGCCGCCGATGCAAATTTTTCACCCGCAGTCAGATGAGTCTCTCCACATCAGTGTCTGTCCATTTAAAAAACATTAAACACACAATAAATGCTACACATATAACACAAGTGCTTTAATAACATTAATGACTGACCACCAGTGACCCGTTTCTGTAGCGTTCGCTTTAGATGTTAATGTTATGATATGCCAAAATGCTAACACTTTCGCGGCATAACATTGGTACGTTGTTTCGCAGTAAAAGGCAATGGTATTCAAATGTGTATTTTGGCAGCTTATCGTCAACAATATATCACTGTTTACACATTTACATATTTATGATGATTAAAAACTCACATTTATAGCTCATGTCCCGCTTCTCTTCCAACCCATCTCTCTGTGCCTCCGCCATTTTACTTCCGTATAGTAAGTAAGTAAGTAAGTAAGTAAGTGTTTATTTATATACCGCCTTTTCACTGCAGATCTGAGTCTCAAAGCGGTTTACAATTGTTAATTTTTTGGGCATTTGTCTCTCACTCCACACAGAGATGGGAGCGGGGCCAGTACAGGAGGCACATGCCAGAACTATTGGACATATTTTTAGTGGTAGGGGAAACCGGAGTACCCGGAGGAAACCTACGCAGACACGGGGAGAACATGCAAACTCCACTCAGAAAGGCCCTGGTCCGACCGGGATTCGAACCTAGGACCTTCTTGCTGAGAGGCGAGAGTGCTATCCACTCAGCCACTGTGCCGCCCAATAGTGACCATCGCTGCTCACTACATTTTCGAGATGCATTGTGGGAAAATTCCAGTGCACTACTTTTTCTCTCTGGACATTCGGACACCCCTACAAAATGGCGTGACCACTATATAGTGCACTATATAGGGTATAGTGTGGACATTCGGATACAGCCACAGTTTCCAACCTCCACAAAGTACTTCCTGTCTTCAAGGTAAGACCTAAACCAACTTAGGGCAGTGCCAGTCCTCTGGTCTCTGTGAGGACCTTCCAGTCCTCTGGTCTCTGTGAGGATCACCCAGTCCTCTGGTCTCTGTGAGGACCTTCCAGTCCTCTGGTCTCTGTGAGGATCACCCAGTCCTCTGGTCTCTGTGAGGACCTTCCAGTCCTCTGGTCTCTGTGAGGACCTTCCAGTCCTCTGGTCTCTGTGAGGACCTTCCAGTCCTCTGGTCTCTGTGAGGATCACCCAGTCCTCTGGTCTCTGTGAGGACCTTCCAGTCCTCTGGTCTCTGTGAGGACCTTCCAGTCCTCTGGTCTCTGTGAGGACCTTCCAGTCCTCTGGTCTCTGTGAGGATCACCCAGTCCTCTGGTCTCTGTGAGGACCTTCCAGTCCTCTGGTCTCTGTGAGGATCACCCAGTCCTCTGGTCTCTGTGAGGACCTTCCAGTCCTCTGGTCTCTGTGAGGACCTTCCAGTCCTCTGGTCTCTGTGAGGACCTTCCAGTCCTCTGGTCTCTGTGAGGATCACCCAGTCCTCTGGTCTCTGTGAGGATCACCCAGTCCTCTGGTCTCTGTGAGGACCTTCCAGTCCTCTGGTCTCTGTGAGGATCACCCAGTCCTCTGGTCTCTGTGAGGACCTTCCAGTCCTCTGGTCTCTGTGAGGATCACCCAGTCCTCTGGTCTCTGTGAGGACCTTCCAGTCCTCTGGTCTCTGTGAGGATCACCCAGTCCTCTGGTCTCTGTGAGGACCTTCCAGTCCTCTGGTCTCTGTGAGGACCTCCCAGTTCTCTGGTCTCTGTGAGGACCTTCCAGTCCTCTGGTCTCTGTGAGGACCACCCAGTCCTCTGGTCTCAGTCTCTGGGTCTAAAGCCAGACTGGAACATATCAAAAGAGTAATTAATTATGAAAAATTCAGTGAAATGTTGGTAAACAACTTTTCACGGACTTTCCTCATAAACCGCAGGGACCAGGGTCTGAGGAGCACAGGGACCAGGGTCTGAGGAGCACAGGGACCAGAGTCTGAGGAGCACAGGGACCAGAGTCTGAGGAGCACAGGGACCAGAGTCTGAGGAGCACAGGGACCAGGGTCTGAGGAGCACAGGGACCAGGGTCTGAGGAGCACAGGGACCAGAGTCTGAGGAGCACAGGGACCAGGGTCTGAGGAGCACAGGGACCAGAGTCTGAGGAGCACAGGGACCAGGGTCTGAGGAGCACAGGGACCAGAGTCTGAGGAGCACAGGGACCAGGGTCTGAGGAGAACAGGGACCAGGGTCTGAGGAGCACAGGGACCAGGGTCTGAGGAGCACAGGGACCAGGGTCTGAGGAGCACAGGGACCAGGGTCTGAGGAGCACAGGGACCAGGGTCTGAGGAGCACAGGGACCAGGGTCTGAGGAGCACAGGGACCAGGGTCTGAGGAGCACAGGGACCAGAGTCTGAGGAGCACAGGGACCAGGGTCTGAGGAGAACAGGGACCAGGGTCTGAGGAGCACAGGGACCAGGGTTAGTTGGATCATCTACAGGTGTAAACAGAGTTAACTCGATGTAAACTGGGTCCATTAGTGGTTGTCAATGTGTGTTGTGTTGCTGGGCGGAGTTGTGTTGCTGGGCGGAGTTGTGTTGCTGGGTGGAGTTGTGTACTAAAGCAGAGGTGTGTGACTAATTGTTTAGTGTTCAGCAGCCGTGTCTGCCCCGGGGCGTGTGCGGCTACTCTTTGTTCAGAGTCAGAGATGTGGAAACTCTCATCAATCACAGGGACACAAACCGAGACTCAGCGGTACGTGTGGGCGCAGTCTGTGTGTCAAAGGGACAGAGTGTCAAAGGGACAGAGTGTCAAAGGGACAGAGTGTCAAAGGGACAAGAGACTCACAGGGACCAGAGAGTCACAGGGACAAGAGTATCACAGGGACAAGAGTGTCAAAGGGACAAGAGTATCACAGGGACAAGAGAGTTACAGGGACAAGAGTATCACAGGCACAAGAGAGTCACAGGGACAAGAGTATCACAGGGACATTGCTGGTGTTACAGTTTTTTCCTGTTGCTTGAACACATTTAGCAAAATTTCGCTCATTGTTCCAAAACTCTACACACAAGACCCTGACACACACAACACCCTGACACACACAAGAACCTGACACACACACAAGACCCTGACACACACAGGAACCTGACACACACAAGACCCTGACACACACAAGACCCTGACACACACAAGAACCTGACACACACAAGACCCTAACACACACAAGAACCTGACACACACACAAGACCCTGACACACACAAGACCCTAACACACACAAAACCCTGACACACACAAGACCCTGACACACGCAAGACCCTGACACACACAGGAACCTGACACACACAAGAACCTGACAAACACAAGAACCTTACACACAGAAGAACCTGACACACACAAGACCCTGACACACACAGGAACCTGACACACACAAGACCCTGACACACACACAAGACCCTGACACACACAGGAACCTGACACACACAAGATCCTGGGACAAACAAGACCCCGACACACACAAGACCCTGACACACACAAGACCCTGACACACACATAAGACCCTGACACACGCAAGACCCTGACACACACAAGAACCTTACACACAGAAGAACCTGACACACACAAGACCCTGACACACACAAGAACCTGACAAACACAAGAACCTTACACACAGAAGAACCTGACACACACAAGACCCTGACACACACAGGAACCTGACACACACAAGACCCTGACACACACATAAGACCCTGACACACACAGGAACCTGACACACACAAGAACCTGACACACACAAGAACCTGACACACACAAGAACCTTACACACACAAGACCCTGACACACACAAGAACCTTACACACATAAGACCCTGACACACACAGGAACCTGACACACACAAGACCCTGACACACACAAGAACCTGACACACAAAAGACCCTGACACACACAAGAACCTTACACACACAAGAACCTGACACACACAAGAACCTTACACACACAAGAACCTGACACACACAAGACCCTGACACACACACAAGACCCTGACACACACAGGAACCTGACACACACAAGACCCTGACACACACAAGACCCTGACACACACAGGAACCTGACACAGACAAGAACCTGACACACACAAGACCCTGACACACACAAGACCCTAACACACACAAAACCCTGACACACACAAGACCCTGACACACGCAAGACCCTGACACACACAGGAACCTGACACACACAAGAACCTGACAAACACAAGAACCTTACACACAGAAGAACCTGACACACACAAGACCCTGACACACATATGAACCTGACACACACAAGACCCTGACACACACACAAGACCCTGACACACACAGGAACCTGACACACACAAGATCCTGGGACAAACAAGACCCCGACACACACAAGACCCTGACACACACAAGACCCTGACACACACATAAGACCCTGACACACGCAAGACCCTGACACACACAAGAACCTTACACACAGAAGAACCTGACACACACAAGACCCTGACACACACAAGAACCTGACAAACACAAGAACCTTACACACAGAAGAACCTGACACACACAAGACCCTGACACACACAGGAACCTGACACACACAAGACCCTGACACACACATAAGACCCTGACACACACAGGAACCTGACACACACAAGAACCTGACACACACAAGAACCTGACACACACAAGAACCTTACACACACAAGACCCTGACACACACAAGAACCTTACACACATAAGACCCTGACACACACAGGAACCTGACACACACAAGACCCTGACACACACAAGAACCTGACACACAAAAGACCCTGACACACACAAGAACCTTACACACACAAGAACCTGACACACACAAGAACCTTACACACACAAGAACCTGACACACACAAGACCCTGACACACACACAAGACCCTGACACACACAGGAACCTGACACACACAAGACCCTGACACACACAAGACCCTGACACACACAGGAACCTGACACAGACAAGAACCTGACACACACAAGAACCTGACACACACAAGACCCTGAAACACACAAGACCCTGAAACACACAAGACCCTGAAACACACAAGACCCTGACACACAAAAGACCCTGACACACACAAGACCCTGAAACACACAAGACCCTGAGACACACAAGACCCTGACACACACAAGACCCTGACACACACAGGAACCTGACACACACAAGAACCTGACACACACAAGAACCTGACACACACAAGAACCTGACACACACAAGACCCTGGCACACACACAAGATCCTGACACACACAGGAACCTGACACACACAAGAACCTGACACACACAAGAGCCTGAGACACACAAGACCCTGAAACACACAAGACCCTGACACACATAAGACCCTGACACACACAGGAACCTGACACACACAAGAACCTGACACACACAAGAACCTTACACACACAAGAGCCTGACACACACAAGAACCTGACACACACAGGAACCTGACACACACAAGAACCTGACACACACAAGACCCTGACACACGCAAGAACCTGACACACACAAGAACTTGACACACACAAGAACCTGACACACACAAGACCCTGACACACACAAGAACCTGACACACACAAGACCCCGACACACACAAGACACTGACACACACAAGAACCTGACACACACAGGAACCTGACACATACAAGAACCTGACAAACACAAGAACCTTACACACAGAAGACCCTGACACACACAAGACCCCGACACACACAAGACCCTGACACACACAAGACCCTGACACACACAGGAACCTGACACACACAAGAACCTGACACACACACAAGACCCTGACACACACAGGAACCTGACACACACACAATACCCTGACACACACAGGAACCTGACACACACAAGAACCTGACACACACAAGACCCTGACACACACAAGACCCTGACACACACAAGAACCTGACACACACAAGAAACTGACACACACAAGACCCTGACACACACAAGAACCTGACACACACAGGAACCTGACACATACAAGAACCTGACAAACACAAGAACCTTACACACAGAAGACCCTGACACACACAAGACCCCGACACACACAAGACCCTGACACACACAAGACCCTGACACACACAGGAACCTGACACACACAAGAACCTGACACACACACAAGACCCTGACACACACAGGAACCTGACACACACAGGAACCTGACACACACACAATACCCTGACACACACAGGAACCTGACACACACAAGAACCTGACACACACAAGACCCTGACACACACAAGAACCTGACACACACAAGAAACTGACACACCCAAGACCCTGACACACACAATAACCTGACAAACAAAAGACCCTGACACACACAAGACCCTGACACACACAAGAACTTGACACACACAGGAACCTGACACATACACAAGAGCCTGACACACACAAGAACCTGACACACACAAGACCCTGAGACACACAAGAGCCTGACACACACAAGAACCTGACACACACACAAGAACCTGACCCACACAAGACCCTGACACACACAAGAGCCTGACACACACAAGAACCTGACACACACAAGACCCTGAGACACACAAGAGCCTGACACACACAAGAACCTGACACACACAGAAACCTGACACACACAAGAACCTGACACACACACAAGACCCTGACACACACAGGAACCTGACACACACAAGAACCTGACACACACACAAGACCCTGACACACACAAGACCCTGACACACACAAGAACCTGACACACACACAAGACCCTGACACACACAACACCCTGACACACACAAGAACCTGACACACACACAAGACCCTGACACACACAGGAACCTGACACACACAAGACCCTGACACACACAAGACCCTGACACACACAAGAACCTGACACACACAAGACCCTAACACACACAAGAACCTGACACACACACAAGACCCTGACACACACAAGACCCTAACACACACAAAACCCTGACACACACAAGACCCTGACACACGCAAGACCCTGACACACACAGGAACCTGACACACACAAGAACCTGACAAACACAAGAACCTTACACACAGAAGAACCTGACACACACAAGACCCTGACACACACAGGAACCTGACACACACAAGACCCTGACACACACACAAGACCCTGACACACACAGGAACCTGACACACACAAGATCCTGGGACAAACAAGACCCCGACACACACAAGACCCTGACACACACAAGACCCTGACACACACATAAGACCCTGACACACGCAAGACCCTGACACACACAAGAACCTTACACACAGAAGAACCTGACACACACAAGACCCTGACACACACAAGAACCTGACAAACACAAGAACCTTACACACAGAAGAACCTGACACACACAAGACCCTGACACACACAGGAACCTGACACACACAAGACCCTGACACACACATAAGACCCTGACACACACAGGAACCTGACACACACAAGAACCTGACACACACAAGAACCTGACACACACAAGAACCTTACACACACAAGACCCTGACACACACAAGAACCTTACACACATAAGACCCTGACACACACAGGAACCTGACACACACAAGACCCTGACACACACAAGAACCTGACACACAAAAGACCCTGACACACACAAGAACCTTACACACACAAGAACCTGACACACACAAGAACCTTACACACACAAGAACCTGACACACACAAGACCCTGACACACACACAAGACCCTGACACACACAGGAACCTGACACACACAAGACCCTGACACACACAAGACCCTGACACACACAGGAACCTGACACAGACAAGAACCTGACACACACAAGACCCTGACACACACAAGACCCTAACACACACAAAACCCTGACACACACAAGACCCTGACACACGCAAGACCCTGACACACACAGGAACCTGACACACACAAGAACCTGACAAACACAAGAACCTTACACACAGAAGAACCTGACACACACAAGACCCTGACACACACAGGAACCTGACACACACAAGACCCTGACACACACACAAGACCCTGACACACACAGGAACCTGACACACACAAGATCCTGGGACAAACAAGACCCCGACACACACAAGACCCTGACACACACAAGACCCTGACACACACATAAGACCCTGACACACGCAAGACCCTGACACACACAAGAACCTTACACACAGAAGAACCTGACACACACAAGACCCTGACACACACAAGAACCTGACAAACACAAGAACCTTACACACAGAAGAACCTGACACACACAAGACCCTGACACACACAGGAACCTGACACACACAAGACCCTGACACACACATAAGACCCTGACACACACAGGAACCTGACACACACAAGAACCTGACACACACAAGAACCTGACACACACAAGAACCTTACACACACAAGACCCTGACACACACAAGAACCTTACACACATAAGACCCTGACACACACAGGAACCTGACACACACAAGACCCTGACACACACAAGAACCTGACACACAAAAGACCCTGACACACACAAGAACCTTACACACACAAGAACCTGACACACACAAGAACCTTACACACACAAGAACCTGACACACACAAGACCCTGACACACACACAAGACCCTGACACACACAGGAACCTGACACACACAAGACCCTGACACACACAAGACCCTGACACACACAGGAACCTGACACAGACAAGAACCTGACACACACAAGACCCTGACACACACAAGACCCTAACACACACAAAACCCTGACACACACAAGACCCTGACACACGCAAGACCCTGACACACACAGGAACCTGACACACACAAGAACCTGACAAACACAAGAACCTTACACACAGAAGAACCTGACACACACAAGACCCTGACACACACAGGAACCTGACACACACAAGACCCTGACACACACACAAGACCCTGACACACACAGGAACCTGACACACACAAGATCCTGGGACAAACAAGACCCCGACACACACAAGACCCTGACACACACAAGACCCTGACACACACATAAGACCCTGACACACGCAAGACCCTGACACACACAAGAACCTTACACACAGAAGAACCTGACACACACAAGACCCTGACACACACAAGAACCTGACAAACACAAGAACCTTACACACAGAAGAACCTGACACACACAAGACCCTGACACACACAGGAACCTGACACACACAAGACCCTGACACACACATAAGACCCTGACACACACAGGAACCTGACACACACAAGAACCTGACACACACAAGAACCTGACACACACAAGAACCTTACACACACAAGACCCTGACACACACAAGAACCTTACACACATAAGACCCTGACACACACAGGAACCTGACACACACAAGACCCTGACACACACAAGAACCTGACACACAAAAGACCCTGACACACACAAGAACCTTACACACACAAGAACCTGACACACACAAGAACCTTACACACACAAGAACCTGACACACACAAGACCCTGACACACACACAAGACCCTGACACACACAGGAACCTGACACACACAAGACCCTGACACACACAAGACCCTGACACACACAGGAACCTGACACAGACAAGAACCTGACACACACAAGAACCTGACACACACAAGACCCTGAAACACACAAGACCCTGAAACACACAAGACCCTGAAACACACAAGACCCTGACACACAAAAGACCCTGACACACACAAGACCCTGAAACACACAAGACCCTGAGACACACAAGACCCTGACACACACAAGACCCTGACACACACAGGAACCTGACACACACAAGAACCTGACACACACAAGAACCTGACACACACAAGAACCTGACACACACAAGAACCTGGCACACACACAAGATCCTGACACACACAGGAACCTGACACACACAAGAACCTGACACACACAAGAGCCTGAGACACACAAGACCCTGAAACACACAAGACCCTGACACACATAAGACCCTGACACACACAGGAACCTGACACACACAAGAACCTGACACACACAAGAACCTTACACACACAAGAGCCTGACACACACAAGAACCTGACACACACAGGAACCTGACACACACAAGAACCTGACACACACAAGACCCTGACACACATAAGACCCTGACACACACAGGAACCTGACACACACAAGAACCTGACACACACAAGAACCTTACACACACAAGAGCCTGACACACACAAGAACCTGACACACACAGTAACCTGACACACACAAGAACCTGACACACACAAGACCCTGACACACACAATAACCTGACACACACAAGAACCTGACACACCCAAGACCCTGACACACACAAGAACCTGACACACACAAGAACCTGACACACACAAGACCCTGACACACACAGGAACCTGACACACACAAGAACCTGACACACACAAGACCCTGACACACACACAAACCTGACACACACAAGAACCTGACACACACAGGAACCTGACACACACAAGACCCGGACACACACAAGACCCTGACACACGCAAGAACCTGACACACACAAGAACTTGACACACACAAGAACCTGACACACACAAGACCCTGACACACGCAAGAACCTGACACACACAAGACCCCGACACACACAAGACACTGACACACACAAGAACCTGACACACACAGGAACCTGACACATACAAGAACCTGACACACACAAGAACCTGACACACAGAAGACCCTGACACACACAAGACCCCGACACACACAAGACCCTGACACACACAAGACCCTGACACACACAGGAACCTGACACACACAAGAACCTGACACACACACAAGACCCTGACACACACAGGAACCTGACACACACAAGAACCTGACACACACACAATACCCTGACACACACAGGAACCTGACACACACAAGAACCTGACACACACAAGACCCTGACACACACAAGACCCTGACACACACAAGAACTTGACACACACAAGAAACTGACACACACAAGACCCTGACACACACAAGAACCTGACACACACAGGAACCTGACACATACAAGAACCTGACAAACACAAGAACCTTACACACAGAAGACCCTGACACACACAAGACCCCGACACACACAAGACCCTGACACACACAAGACCCTGACACACACAGGAACCTGACACACACAAGAACCTGACACACACACAAGACCCTGACACACACAGGAACCTGACACACACAAGAACCTGACACACACACAATACCCTGACACACACAGGAACCTGACACACACAAGAACCTGACACACACAAGACCCTGACACACACAAGAACCTGACACACACAAGAAACTGACACACCCAAGACCCTGACACACACAATAACCTGACAAACAAAAGACCCTGACACACACAAGACCCTGACACACACAAGAACTTGACACACACAGGAACCTGACACATACACAAGAGCCTGACACACACAAGAACCTGACACACACAAGACCCTGAGACACACAAGAGCCTGACACACACAAGAACCTGACACACACACAAGAACCTGACCCACACAAGACCCTGACACACACAAGAGCCTGACACACACAAGAACCTGACACACACAAGACCCTGAGACACACAAGAGCCTGACACACACAAGAACCTGACACACACAGAAACCTGACACACACAAGAACCTGACACACACACAAGACCCTGACACACACAGGAACCTGACACACACAAGAACCTGACACACACACAAGACCCTGACACACACAGGAACCTGACACACAAAAGAACCTGACACACACACAATACCCTGACACACAAGAACCTGACACACACAAGAACCTGACACACACAAGACCCTGACACACACAAGAACCTGACACACACACGAAACTGACACACACACAAGACCCTGACACACACAGGAACCTGACACACACACAATACCCTGACACACACGAACCTGACACACACAAGAACCTGACACACACAAGAACCTGACACACAAGACCCTGACACACACAAGAACCTGACACATACAAGAAACTGACACACACAAAAGACCCTGACACACACAAAGCCCCGATACACACAAGACCCTGACACACACAAGAACCTGACACACACAGGAACCTGACACATACACAAGAGCCTGACACACACAAGAACCTGACACACACAAGACCCTGAGACACACAAGAGCCTGGCACACACAAGAACCTGACACACACACAAGAACCTGACCCACACAAGACCCTGACACACACAAGAACCTGACACACACAAGACCCTGACACACACAAGAACCTGACACACACAAGATCCTGGGACAAACAAGACCCCGACACACACAAGACCCTGACACACACAGGAACCTGACACACACAAGACCCTGACACACAAAAGAACCTGACACACACAAGAACCTGACACACACAAGAACCTTACACACACAAGACCCTGACACACACAGGAACCTGACACACACAAGACCCTGACACACACAAGAACCTGACACACACAAGAAACTGACACACACAAAAGACCCTGACACACACAAGAACCTGACACACACAAGAACCTGACACACACAAGACCCTGACACACACAGGAACCTGACACACACAAGACCCTGACACACACAGGAACCTGACACACACAAGACCCTGACACACACAAGAACCTGACACACACAAGACCCTGACACACACAAGAACCTGACACACACAAGATCCTGGGACAAACAAGACCCCGACACACACAAGACCCTGACACACACAGGAACCTGACACACACAAGACCCTGACACACAAAAGAACCTGACACACACAAGAGCCTGGGACAAACAAGACCCTGACACACACAAGACCCTGACACACACAAGACCCATACACACATAAGACCCTGACACACACAGGAACCTGACACACACAAGAACCTGACACACACAAGAACCTTACACACACAAGACCCTGACACACACAGGAACCTGACACACACAAGAACCTGACACACATAAGACCCTGACACACACAGGAACCTGACACACACAAGACCCTGACACACACAAGAACCTTACACACACAAGAACCTGACACACACAAGAACCTTACACACACAAGAACCTGACACACACAAGACCCTGACACACACACAAGACCCTGATACACACAGGAACCTGACACACACAAGACCCTGACACACACAAGACCCTGACACACAGAGGAACCTGACACACACAAGAACCTGACACACACAAGACCCTGAAACACACAAGACCCTGAAACACACAAGACCCTGACACACACAAGACCCTGACACACACAAGACCCTGACACACATAAGGCCCTGACACACACAAGAACCTGACACACACAAGAACCTTACACACACAAGACCCTGACACACACACAAGACCCTGATACACACAGGAACCTGACACACACAAGAACCTTACACACACAAGAACCTGACACACACAAGACCCTGACACACACAGGAACCTGACACACACAAGACCCTGACACACACAGGACCCTGACACACACAAGAACCTGACACACACAAGACCCTGAGACACACAAGACCCTGAAACACACAAGACCCTGACACACATAAGACCCTGACACACACAGGAACCTGACACACACAAGAACCTGACACACACAAGAACCTTACACACTCAAGAGCCTGACACACACAAGAACCTGACACACATAGGAACCTGACACACACAAGAACCTGACACACACAAGACCCTGACACACACAAGACCCTGACACACACAAGAACCTGACACACACAGAAACCTGACACACACAAGAACCTGACACACACACAACACCCTGACACACACAAGACCCTGACACACACAAGAACCTGACACACACAGGAACCTGACACACACCAGAGCGTGACACACACAAGAACCTGACACACACAGGAACCTGACACACACAAGAACCTGGCACACACACAAGACCCTGACACACACAGGAACCTGACACACACAAGAACCCGACACACACACAATACCCTGACACACACAGGAACCTGACACACACAAGAACCTGACACACACAAGAACCTGACACACACGAGACCCTGACACACACAAGAACCTGACACACACAAGAAACTGACACACCCAAGAACCTTACACACTCAAGAGCCTGACACACACAAGAACCTGACACACATAGGAACCTGACACACACAAGAACCTGACACACACAAGACCCTGACACACACAATAACCTGACACACCCAAGACCCTGACACACACAAGAACCTGACACACACAGAAACCTGACACACACAAGAACCTGACACACACACAAGACCCTGACACACACAAGACCCTGACACACACAAGAACCTGACACACACAGGAACCTGTCACACACAAGAGCCTGACACACACAAGAACCTGACACACACAGGAACCTGACACACACAAGAACCTGACACACACAAGACCCGGACACACACAAGACCCTGACACACGCAAGAACCTGACACACACAGGAACCTGACACACACAAGAACCTGACACACACAAGACCCTGACACACACAAGAACCTGACACACACAAGACCCCGACACACACAAGACCCTGACACACACAAGAACCTGACACACACAGGAACCTGACACACACAAGAACCTGACACACACACAAGACCCTGACACACACAGGCACCTGACACACACAAGAACCCGATACACACACAATACCCTGACACACACAGGAACCTGACACACACAAGAACCTGACACACACAAGAACCTGACACACACAAGACCCTGACACACACAAGAACCTGACACACACAAGAAACTGACACACCCAAGACCCTGACACACACAATAACCTGACACACAAAAGACCCTGACACACACAAGACCCCGACACACACAAGACCCTGACACACACAGGAACCTGACACATACACAAGAGCCTGACACACACAAGAACCTGACCCACACAAGACCCTGACACACACAAGAGCCTGACACACACAAGAACCTGACACACACAAGACCCTGAGACACACAAGAGCCTGACACACACAAGAACCTGACACACACAGAAACCTGACACACACAAGAACCTGACACACACACAAGACCCTGACACACACAGGAACCTGACACACACAAGAACCTGACACACACACAAGACCCTGACACACACACAATACCCTGACACACACAGGAACCTGACACACAAAAGAACCTGACACACACAAGAACCTGACACACACAAGACCCTGACACACACAGGAACCTGACACACACAAGAAACTGACACACCCAAGACCCTGACACACACAAGAACCTGACACACACAAGAAACTGACACACCCAAGACCCTGACACACACAATAACCTGACACACAAAAGACCCTGACACACACAAGGCCCCGACACACACAAGACCCTGACACACACAAGAACCTGACACACACAGGAACCTGACACATACACAAGACCCTGACACACACAAGAACCTGACACACACAGGAACCTGACACATACACAAGAGCCTGACACACACAAGAACCTGACACACACAAGACCCTGAGACACACAAGAGCCTGACACACACAAGAACCTGACACACACACAAGAACCTGACCCACACAAGACCCTGAGACACACAAGAGCCTGACACACACAAGACCCTAACACACACAAGACCCTGACACACACAAGACCCTCGACACACACAAGACCCTGACACGCACAAGAACCTGACACACACAGGAACCTGACACACACAAGAACCTGACACACACAAGACCCTGACACACACAAGACCCTGACACACACAAGAACCTGACACACACAAGACCCTGACACACACAGGAACCTGACACACACAAGACCCTGACACACACAAGAACCTGACACACACAGGAACCTGACACACACAAGACCCTGACACACACAAGACCCTGACACACACAAGAACCTGACACACACAGGAACCTGACACACACAAGAACCTGACACACACAGGAACCTGACACACACAAGAACCTGACACACACAAGAACCTGACACACACAAGAACCTGACACACACAAGACCCTGACACACACAGGGACATGAACCAAACACACTCAAAACTGTGTCCTTGGTCTCCTCCTGGTCTCTCTCTGGTCTCCCTCTGGTCTCTCTCTGGTCTCTCTGGTCTCTCTCTGGTCTCACTCTGGTCTCTCTCTGGTCTCTCTCTGGTCTCTCTCTGGTCTCTCTCTGGTCTCTCTCTGGTCTCTCTCTGGTCTCTCTCTGGTCTCTCTCTGGTCTCCCTCTGGTCTCTCTCTGGTCTCTCTCTGGTCTCCCTCTGGTCTCTCTCTGGTCTCTCTCTGGTCTCTCTCTGGTCTCTCTCTGGTCCCTCTGGTCTCTCGCTGTGTCCTTGGTCTCCTTCTGGTCTCTCTCTGGTCTCCCTCTGGTCCCTCTGGTCCCTCTGGTCTCTCTCTGTGTCCTTGGTCTCCTTCTGGTCTCTGTGTATGTCTCTGAGAGTCCAGATCAAACTGGTGAATTATTGTGTGTACGATGTATATTGTGTGTAGTGTGTATATTTTGTGTAGTGTGTATAGTGTGTATAGTGTGTGTAGTGTGTATAGTGTGTGTAGTGTGTATAGTGTGTGTAGTGTGTATAGTGTGTGTAGTGTGTATAGTGTGTGTAGTGTGTATAGTGTGTGTAGTGTGTATAGTGTGTGTATGTGTATAGTGTGTGTAGTGTGTATATTGTGTGTATAGTGTGTATATTGTGTGTAGTGTGTATATTGTGTGTAGTGTGTATAGTGTGTGTAGTGTGTAAATTGTGTGTACAGTGTGTATATTGTGTGTAGTGTGTATATTGTGTGTATAGTGTGTATATTGTGTATAGTGTGTGTATATTGTTTGTAGTGTGTATATTGTGTATAGTGTGTATATTGTGTGTATATTGTGTATATTGTGTGTAGTGTGTATAGTGTGTATAGTGAGTGTAGTGTGTATAGTGTGTGTAGTGTGTATATTGTGTGTACAGTGTGTATATTGTGTGTAGTGTGTATATTGTGTGTATAGTGTGTATATTGTGTGTAGTGTGTATATTGTGTGTATAGTGTGTATATTGTGTGTAGTGTGTATATTGTGTGTAGTGTGTATAGTGTGTGTAGTGTGTATATTGTGTGTACAGTGTGTATATTGTGTGTAGTGTGTATATTGTGTGTATAGTGTGTATATTGTGTATAGTGTGTGTAGTGTGTGTATATTGTTTGTAGTGTGTATATTGTGTGTAGTGTGTATATTGTGTGTAGTGTGTATATTGTGTGTATATTTTGTATGTAGTGTGTATATTGTGTGTAGTGTGTATATTGTGTGTAGTGTGTATATTGTGTGTATATTTTGTATGTAGTGTGTATATTGTGTGTAGTGTGTATATTGTGTGTAGTGTGTAACGGCTGCAAGTCCAAAGTGTCTCTGAAACAGTTGTTGTTTTGTGCTTCATGGTCTTACACTGGTCCAGACTAGAGCTTAGAGGATTCATGGTTTTACACTGGTCCAGACCAGAGCAGAGAGGATTCATGGTTTTACACTGGTCCAGACCAGAGCAGAGAGGATTCATGGTTTTACACTGGTCCAGACCAGAGCAGAGAGGATTCATGGTTTTACACTGGTCCAGACCAGAGCAGAGAGGATTCATGGTTTTACACTGGTCCAGACCAGAGCAGAGAGGATTCATGGTTTTACACTGGTCCAGACCAGAGCAGAGAGGATTCATGGTTTTACACTGGTCCAGACCAGAGCAGAGAGGATTCATGGTTTTACACTGGTCCAGACCAGAGCAGAGAGGATTCATGGTTTTACACTGGTCCAGACCAGAGCAGAGAGGATTCATGGTTTCACACTGGTCCAGACCAGAGCAGAGAGGATTCATGGTTTTACACTGGTCCAGACCAAGTGGATCAGGAGAAAACCCACTGGAGGAATACTAACTTTTTGAAAAATGGTAATGAAGCATTCAGCATTTTACTTTGGACCAGAGCAGAGAAAATGGTCCGAATCAAGCGTGTACTCCACCCAGTGACTCGTGCTGCTCCACCCAGAGGCTACTCCACCTCTGCTGCTGTGACCCGTCCTGCTCCACCCAGAGACTACTCCACCTCTGCTGCTGTGACCTGTCCTGCTCCACCCAGAGGCTACTCCACCTCTGCTGCTGTGACTGTCCTGCTCCACCCAGAGACTACTCCACCTCTGCTGCTGTGACCTGTCCTGCTCCACCCAGAGGCTACTCCACCTCTGCTGCTGTGACTGTCCTGCTCCACCCAGAGACTACTCCACCTCTGCTGCTGTGACCCGTCCTGCTCCACCCAGAGGCTACTCCACCTCTGCTGCTGTGACCCGTCCTGCTCCACCCAGAGGCTACTCCACCTCTGCTGCTGTGACCCGTCCTGCTCCACCCAGAGACTACTCCACCTCTGCTGCTGTGACTCGTGCTGCTCCACCCAGAGGCTACTCCACCTCTGCTGCTGTGACCTGTCCTGCTCCACCCAGAGGCTACTCCACCTCTGCTGCTGTGACTGTCCTGCTCCACCCAGAGACTACTCCACCTCTGCTGCTGTGACCCGTCCTGCTCCACCCAGAGGCTACTCCACCTCTGCTGCTGTGACCCGTCCTGCCCACCCAGAGGCTACTCCACCTCTGCTGCTGTGACCCGTCCTGCTCCACCCAGAGGCTACTCCACCTCTGCTGCTGTGACCCGTCCTGCTCCACCCAGAGGCTACTCCACCTCTGCTGCTGTGACCCGTCCTGCTCCACCCAGAGGCTACTCCACCTCTGCTGCTGTGACCCGTCCGTGACGAGTCTGACGAGTGTGACGAGTGTGACGAGACTGACGAGTCTGACGAGTCTGACGAGTGTGACGAGTGTGACGAGTCTGACGAGTGTGACGAGTCTGACGAGTCTGACGAGTCTGACGAGTCTGACGAGTGTGACGAGTCTGACGAGTGTGACGAGTCTGACGAGTCTGACGAGTCTGACGAGTGTGACGAGTTTGACGAGTCTGACGAGTCTGACGAGTGTGACGAGTCTGACGAGTCTGACGAGTGTGACGAGTCTGACGAGTCTGACGAGTGTGACGAGTGTGACGAGTCTGACGAGTGTGACGAGTGTGACGAGTGTGACGAGTGTGACGAGTGTGACAAGTGTGACGAGTCTGACGAGTCTGACGAGTCTGACGAGTCTGACGAGTCTGACGAGTGTGACGAGTGTGACGAGTCTGACGAGTGTGACGAGTCTGACGAGTCTGACGAGTCTGACGAGTCTGACGAGTGTGACGAGTCTGACGAGTGTGACGAGTCTGACGAGACTGACGAGACTGACGAGTCTGACGAGTCTGACGAGTCTGACGAGTGTGACGAGTCTGACGAGTGTGACGAGTGTGACGAGTCTGACGAGTCTGACGAGTCTGACGAGTGTGACGAGTCTGACGAGTGTGACGAGTGTGACGAGTCTGACGAGTGTGACGAGTCTGACGAGTCTGACGAGTGTGACGAGTCTGACGAGTCTGACGAGTGTGACGAGTCTGACGAGTCTGACGAGTGTGACGAGTCTGACGAGTCTGACGAGTCTGACGAGTCTGACGAGTGTGACGAGTCTGACGAGTGTGACGAGTGTGACGAGTCTGACGAGTCTGACGAGTGTGACGAGTCTGACGAGTGTGACGAGTGTGACGAGTGTGACGAGTCTGACGAGTGTGACGAGTGTGACGAGACTGACGAGTCTGACGAGTCTGACGAGTCTGACGAGTGTGACGACGAGTGTGACGAGTGTGACGAGTGTGACGAGTGTGACGAGTGTGACGAGTGTGACGAGAGTCTGACGAGTGTGACGAGTCTGACGAGTGTGACGAGTGTGACGAGTGTGACGAGTCTGACGAGTGTGACGAGTGTGACGAGTGTGACGAGTCTGACGAGTGTGACGAGTGTGACGAGTGTGACGAGTCTGACGAGTCTGACGAGTGTGACGAGTGTGACGAGTGTGACGAGACTGACGAGTCTGACGAGTGTGACGAGTCTGACGAGTGTGACGAGTCTGACGAGTGTGACGAGTGTGACGAGTGTGACGAGTGTGACGAGTGTGACGAGTGTGACGAGTCTTACGAGTGTGACGAGTGTGACGAGTCTGACGAGTGTGACGAGTGTGACGAGTGTGACGAGTGTGACGAGTGTGACGAGTCTGACGAGTGTGACGAGTGTGACGAGTGTGACGAGTCTGACGAGTCTGACGAGTGTGACGAGTCTGACGAGTGTGACGAGTGTGACGAGTCTGACGAGTGTGACGAGTCTGACGAGTGTGACGAGTCTGACGAGTGTGACGAGTCTGACGAGTGTGACGAGTCTGACGAGTCTGACGAGTGTGACGAGTCTGACGAGTCTGACGAGTCTGACGAGTCTGACGAGTGTGACGAGTCTGACGAGTGTGACGAGTCTGACGAGTCTGACGAGTGTGACGAGTGTGACGAGTGTGACGAGTGTGACGAGTGTGACGAGTCTGACGAGTCTGACGAGTGTGACGAGTGTGACGAGTCTGACGAGTGTGACGAGTGTGACGAGTGTGACGAGTCTGACGAGTCTGACGAGTCTGACGAGTCTGACGAGTGTGACGAGTGTGACGAGTGTGACGAGTCTGACGAGTGTGACGAGTCTGACGAGTGTGACGAGTGTGACGAGACTGACGAGTCTGACGAGTCTGACGAGTGTGACGAGTGTGACGAGTCTGACGAGTGTGACGAGTGTGACGAGTGTGACGAGTCTGACGAGTGTGACGAGTGTGACGAGTGTGACGAGTCTGACGAGTCTGACGAGTGTGACGAGTGTGACGAGTGTGACGAGTCTGACGAGTGTGACGAGTGTGACGAGTCTGACGAGTGTGACGAGTCTGACGAGTCTGACGAGTCTGACGAGTGTGACGAGTCTGACGAGTGTGACGAGTGTGACGAGTCTGACGAGTGTGACGAGTGTGACGAGTGTGACGAGTGTGACGAGTCTGACGAGTGTGACGAGTCTGACGAGTCTGACGAGTGTGACGAGTCTGACGAGTCTGACGAGTGTGACGAGTCTGACGAGTGTGACGAGTGTGACGAGTGTGACGAGTGTGACGAGTGTGACGAGTGTGACGAGTGTGACGAGTGTGACGAGTGTGACGAGTCTGACGAGTGTGACGAGTCTGACGAGTCTGACGAGTGTGACGAGTCTGACGAGTGTGACGAGTGTGACGAGTGTGACGAGTGTGACGAGTCTGACGAGTCTGACGAGTCTGACGAGTCTGACGAGTCTGACGAGTGTGACGAGTCTGACGAGTGTGACGAGTCTGACGAGTCTGACGAGTCTGACGAGTGTGACGAGTGTGACGAGTGTGACGAGTCTGACGAGTGTGACGAGTGTGACGAGTGTGACGAGTCTGACGAGTCTGACGAGTCTGACGAGTGTGACGAGTCTGACGAGTCTGACGAGTCTGACGAGTCTGACGAGTGTGACGAGTGTGACGAGTGTGACGAGTCTGACGAGTCTGACGAGTGTGACGAGTGTGACGAGTCTGACGAGTGTGACGAGTCTGACGAGACTGACGAGTGTGACGAGTGTGACGAGTCTGACGAGTGTGACGAGTCTGACGAGACTGACGAGTGTGACGAGTCTGACGAGACTGACGAGTGTGACGAGTGTGACAAGTCTGACGAAGAAATTACAGAAAATAACCAAGAAAAAATAACAGACAAGATGACATCGACAACTTTGCTACAGACCAGAATTCTTAAAAGACGATTAGGAAAACCAAGTTGGAGATCGATATTTGCATAAACTAAAAATAGTCATATAATAAAACATTTATGAACCTCGCCCTCGGTTAATAAGCCGTTATTACGCAGGTCATTATCAGAGAATAAGTGCCTTCAGACGAAGCGTCGGGGTCTGCTTCACCTGAAGGTACTTATTCTCTGATAATGACTTGTACCATACGTTATCCCGATTATTACACGGCTTTAAACCAACACAACACAAACCTCAGTCACTTTTAGGAATGCCCAAAGGTTTATTTAAAATAAGAAAGAAAATAAAATAGTTCCCAAAGGCTTTCCCGTGGCTATGCTAGCACCATTAGGCTAACAACTTCCAAACTAGAACTCTCTGGAACTGCATGAAAACTGAACACAGAATCCTGAACATCAGCGGTGAGTGACCCAAACATAAACTTAACCTAAATCCATAATTCCATCCTCTGCAAATGTTCCTAAAATGTGCCGTATCTACTTCTGGGTTTTTCACCATCGCCTTTTCTCGCATTACATCAGTGTTTTTGTCATGAAAACGGAAACGGAAAATTCTGGAAACTTCCGTGCACTTGTATTAATAATGTATTTGTATAATGTATTCTCAGATTATCATTTAAGTGTGTTGATTGAGCGTGGCTAGCTCCGGAGTGGCCGGAACTACTGTCGGAGTTATCCACGCATCTGAAATACAAGCAGAGAGTGCGTTGCCAAAGGGCAGCGGTCATTATTGTTTTGAGAGGTCGGTTATAGACAATAATGACCGTAGAACGTTTTTAAATGACGTTCACATGAATGGTTCTCCTGCTGCTGTGAGGAGCTGTGATAAATAAACATTACTTACTTACTAGTGTGTGTAGTGTGTATATTGTGTGTATATTGCGTGTTGTGTGTATATTGTGTGTTGTGTGTATATTGTGTGTAGTGTGTGTAGTCTAGTCTCCGCAGGTGGTCCCGGTCCTGGTTTGAGTGACAGGTAAACACAGACACACCCTCCTCTGCTCTAAAGACTCGACATGTTCCAAAACGTTTCAGCGAAAGAAACATCCGTCATCTTTGTGTTGCTCCAAGTCCAGGACCCAGGTCTAGGACTCTGGTCCAGGACTCTGGTCCAGGACCCAGGTCTAGGACTCTGGTCCAGGACTCTGGGAAAGGGAAAACCTCAACCCAGCTCAGACCCAGTGGTTTATCTGCAGTAAAACCCCGGTGGAATAATGTGCCCAAGTCTCCAGAGAGCAGCGACAGAGACATAAAACTGACTATAAATACAAACCTTTATCTTATACAGGACCTTTAGACCCTGTGGGTCCAGACCCTGTGGGACCAGACCCTGTGGGACCAGACCCTGTGGGTCCAGACCCTGTGGGACCAGACCCTGTGGGACCAGACCCTGTGGGACCAGACCCTGCTGGACCAGACCCTGGGGTCCTCTCTGATGCAGGAGGGGATGCACCCATGGGTGACCCCTGAGCTTAAAGCCCTCCTGAACCTCAAGAAAAGGGCTTTCATCTCAGGGGACAAAGAGGAGCAGAGGATCCAGACCGAGCTCCAGTAGAGGATCAGGAGGGCCAAGAGGGACTATGGGTAAAAGCTGGAGCAGAAGCTGGCCCAGGGAAACGCCCGCGACGTGTGGAGAGGCCTAAAGAACATCTCCGGCTTTGGACAGAGTGCCAGAGGAACAGCGGATGGAGACCAGCACCGGGCGGATGAATTTAACCAGTATTTAACTGGTTTGATCCCCCCCCCCCCCCCCCCCCTCTCCACCTGAACCCCCTCCCACCCCACCTCGTCACAGGTCCCCAGCCCAGTGGACACCGCCTTCAGCTGCCCCGGGCCCTCCTGCCCCCACATCCCCGGCCCCCACCTCTGACAGTACACCCCGCCCCCCCACTCTCCATCACACCGGACCAGGTGAGGACCAGGTGAGGACCAGGTGAGGACCAGGTGAGGAGTCAGCGTCTGAAGCAGAGGAAATCCGTAGGACCGGACGGGATCAGTCCCAGGCTGCTGAGGACCTGTGCAGACCAGCTCTCTGAGGTCCTCTCTGGGGTCCTCTCTGAGGTCCTCTCTGAGGTCCCCTCTGAGGTCCTCTCTGGGGTCCTCTCTGAGGTCCCCTCTGAGGTCCTCTCTGAGGTCCTCTCTGAGGTCCTCTCTGAGGTCCTCTCTGGGGTCCTCTCTGAGGTCCTCAGCTACATGTACAACCTGAGCCTCAGCCTGGAGAAGGTCCCTGTCCTGTGGAAGACCTCCTGTGATCCCAGCTCCTAAAACAGCGCCAAGGAACTGGCTCACTATAGACCAGTCTGACCTCCCTCCTGATGAAGACCATGGAGCACTGACCTCCTGAGGAAGACCATGGAGCACTGACCTCCTGATGAAGACCATGGAGCACTGACCTCCACCTGATGAAGACCATGGAGCACTGACATCCTGATGAAGACCATGGAGCACTGACCTCCTGATGAAGACCATGGAGCACTGACCTCCTGATGAAGACCATGGAGCACTGACCTCCTGATGAAGACCATGCAGCACTGACCTCCTGATGAAGACCATGGAGCACAGACCTCCTGATGAAGACCATGGAGCACAGACCTCCACCTGATGAAGACCATGGAGCACTGACCTCCTGATGAAGACCATGGAGCACTGACCTCCTGATGAAGACCATGGAGCACTGACCTCCTGATGAAGACCATGGAGCACAGACCTCCTGATGAAGACCATGGAGCACAGACCTCCACCTGATGAAGACCATGGAGCACTGACCTCCTGATGAAGACCATGGAGCACTGACCTCCTGATGAAGACCATGGAGCACTGACCTCCTGATGAAGACCATGGAGCACTGACCTCCTGATGAAGACCATGGAGCACTGACCTCCTGATGAAGACTATGGAGCACTGACCTCCTGATGAAGACCATGGAGCACTGACCTCCTGATGAAGACCATGGAGCACTGACCTCCTGATGAAGACCATGGAGCACTGACCTCCTGATGAAGACCATGGAGCACTGACCTCCTGATGAAGACCATGGAGCACTGACCTCCTGATGAAGACCATGGAGCACTGACCAGTAAGACCAAGGAGATGGTGGCTTCTGAGGAGGCTGAGGTCCTTCAGAGTGAGCAGGCCTCTGCCATATACTACGCTGCCGTGTGCTGGGCCCCGGGCAGCACAGAGCAGGACAGGAGGCCCCTGGACTCTGTGGAGGAGGTGAGGGACAGGAGGTGCTAGTCAAAGCCACCTCCATCATGAACAACACCTCCTGCACAGGACTGAGGAGCTCCTTCAGTGGAAGAAGGAGCAGGGCCTTTATCCCCACCGCTGTCAGACTGTACAACAAGTCACTTTAATTAAGTCACTGTATTAGGACTAAAAACCTGCACTACTATTGCCACTGTTTATTGTACACAATCTATATATATATATTTATTATATGACTTGGACCGTACGCGCGCTCTGATTGGCTGATTACCGGTCTGATATCTTTCCTCGGACCGTTACCATGACAATCTGTCCACAGCCTGTATCACACTAAACCAAGTTGGACATGAACATACTTCACAAATATCTCAAAAGCATCGGTAAAGACATAGACGAGAGTCATATAATAAAACATTTATTAACCTCGCCACGGCTCGGTCTGTGCATTAAGGCTCGGTCTGTGCATTAAGGCTCGGTCTGTGCATTAAGGCTCGGTCTGTGCATTAAGGCTCGGTCTGTGCATTAAGGCTCGGTCTGTGCATTAAGGCTCGGTCTGTGCATTAAGGCTCGGTCTGTGCATTAAGGCTCGGTCTAAGGCTCGGTCTGTGCATTAAGGCTCGGTCTGTGCATTAAGGCTCGGTCTGTGCATTAAGGCTCGGTCTGTACATTAGGGCTCGGTCTGTACATTAGGGCTCGGTCTGTACATTAAGGCTCGGTCTGTACATTAAGGCTCGGTCTGTGCATTAAGGCTCGGTCTGTGCATTAAGGCTCGGTCTGTGCATTAAGGCTCGGTCTGTGCATTAAGGCTCGGTCTGTACATTAAGGCTCGGTCTGTGCATTAAGGCTCGGTCTGTGCATTAAGGCTCGGTCTGTACATTAAGGCTCGGTCTGTACATTAAGGCTCGGTCTGTACATTAAGGCTCGGTCTGTACATTAAGGCTCGGTCTGTGCATTAAGGCTCGGTCTGTACATTAAGGCTCGGTCTGTACATTAAGGCTCGGTCTGTGCATTAAGGCTCGGTCTGTACATTAGGGCTCGGTCTGTACATTAGGGCTCGGTCTGTACATTAAGGCTCGGTCTGTACATTAAGGCTCGGTCTGTGCATTAAGGCTCTGTCTGTGCATTAAGGCTCGGTCTGTACATTAAGGCTCGGTCTGTGCATTAAGGCTCGGTCTGTGCATTAAGGCTCGGTCTGTGCATTAAGGCTCGGTCTGTACATTAAGGCTCTGTCTGTGCATTAAGGCTCGGGTCTGTGCATTAAGGCTCGGTCTGTACATTAAGGCTCGGTCTGTGCATTAAGGCTCGGTCTGTACGTTAAGGCTCGGTCTGTATTGACCGCCTGAGCGACCGCCTGAGCGACCGCCTGAGCGACCGCCTGAGCGACCGCCTGAGCGACCGCCTTATTGACCGCCTGAGCGACCGCCTTATTGACCGCCTGAGCGACCGCCTGAGCGACCGCCTTATCGACGACCGCCTTATTGACCGCCTTATCGACCGCCTTATCGACCGCCTTATCGACCGCCTTATCGACCGCCTTATCGACCGCCTTATCGACCGCCTTATCGACCGCCTTATCGACCGCCTTATCGACCGCCTTATCGACCGCCTTATCAACCGCCTTATCGACCGCCTTATCAACCGCCTTATCGACCGCCTTGGCGACCGCCTTATTGACCGCCTTATCGACCGCCTTGGCGACCGCCTTATCGACCGCCTTATCGACCGCCTTATCGACCGCCTTATCGACCGCCTTATCAACCGCCTTATCGACCGCCTTGGCGACCGCCTTATCGACCGCCTTATCGACCGCCTTATCAACCGCCTTATCGACCGCCTTGGCGACCGCCTTATTGACCGCCTTGGCGACCGCCTTATCGACCGCCTTATCGACCGCCTTATCGACCGCCTTATCAACCGCCTTATCGACCGCCTTGGCGACCGCCTTATTGACCGCCTTATCGACCGCCTTGGCGACCGCCTTGGCGACCGCCTTATCGACCGCCTTATCGACCGCCTTATCGACCGCCTTATCGACCGCCTTATCGACCGCCTTATCGACCGCCTTATCGACCGCCTTATCAACCGCCTTATCGACCGCCTTGGCGACCGCCTTATTGACCGCCTTATCGACCGCCTTGGCGACCGCCTTATTGACCGCCTTATCGACTGCCTTGGCAACCGCCTTATTGACCGCCTTAGCAACACGTGTGCTCCTGTTATGGCACAAAGGTAACGTCAGAACAAATGCACAAATAAATAATAGTTAAGCTGTGAGTCGAGGCACTTCATGTTTCAAGACCATTTAACACAAAGTCACAGTAGAAATGTAAATAAACTAAAATAAAACTATCTTTTGTTTATAAGGTTTATTGATAAAGCTGAGTCCTCATCACTCAGACATGTGACATCACCAAACAATCTGAAACTGCACTGTTTGTCATTAATGAACAATTAAAGTTGACATGGCTCTTAATCCCCTCTGTGGTCCTGGATTAGGTCCTGGATCAGTCCAGTTCTAGAGTTTCCTGTGTTCTTCTTCATTGCTCACATTTATGAAATTTGAGGCGTCCATCTTGGAACTCGGACACACACAGTTTGATTACAGGTAATGGCCGACGCAGAATCAGCACAGATGCCCATTGACTTGAATGAGGACCACATGTGAGGCCAGGGATCGGGTTCACACACAGCATGTAGAGAAGGGTAGAGTACTGTAGAGAAGGGTAGAGTACTGTAGAGAAGGGTAGAGTAGAGTAGAGTAGAGAAGGGTAGAGTACTGTAGAGAAGGGTAGAGTACTGTAGAGAAGGGTAGAGTACAGTAGAGAAGGGTAGAGTAGAGTAGAGTAGAGAAGGGTAGAGTACTGTAGAGAAAGGTAGAGTACTGTAGAGAAGGGTAGAGTACAGTAGAGAAGGGTAGAGTAGAGTAGAGTAGAGAAGGGTAGAGTAGAGAAGGGTAGAGTATTGTAGAGTAGAGTAGAGAAGCGTAGAGTACTGTAGAGAAGGGTAGAGTACTGTAGAGAAGGGTAGAGTACTGTAGAGAAGGGTAAAGTACTATAGAGTAGAGTAGAGAAGGGTAGAGTAGAGAAAAGAAGGGTAGAGTAGAGAAGGGTAGAGTAGAGTAGAGAAGGGTAGAGTACTGTAGAGAATGGTAGAGTAGAGTAGAGAAGGGTAGAGTAGAGAAGGGTAGAGTACTGTAGAGGAGGGTAAAGTACTGTAGAGAAGGGTAGAGTACTGTAGAGAAGGGTAGAGTACTGTAGAGAAGGGTAGAGTACTGTAGAGAAGGGTAGAGTAGGGTAGAGAAGGGTAGAGTAGAGAAGGGTAGAGTACTGTAGAGAAGGGTAGAGTACTGTAGAGAAGAGTAGAGTAGAGAAGGGTAGAGTAGAGTAGAGAAGGGTAGAGTACTGTAGAGAAGGGTAGAGTAGAGAAGGGTAGAGTAGAGTAGAGAAGGGTAGAGTACTGTAGAGAAGGGTAGAGTACTGTAGAGAAGGGTAGAGTAGAGTAGAGTAGAATAGAGAAGGGTAGAGTAGAGAAGGGGAGAGTACTGTAGAGGAGGGTAGAGTACTGTAGAGGAGGGTAGAGTACTGTAGAGAAGGGTAGAGTACTGTAGAGAAGGGTAGAGTAGAGAAGGGTAGAGTAGAGAAGGGTAGAGTAGAGTAGAGAAGGGTAGAGTACTGTAGAGAAGGGTAGAGTACTGTAGAGAAGGGTAGAGTAGAGAAGGGTAGAGTACTGTAGAGAAGGGTAGAGTACTGTAGAGGAGGGTAGAGTACTGTAGAGGAGGGTAGAGCACTGTAGAGGAGGGTAGAGTACTGTAGAGAAGGGTATAGTACTGTAGAGGAGGGTAGAGTAGAGTAGAGAAGGGTAGAGTACTGTAGAGGAGGGTAGAGTACTGTAGAGAAGGGTATAGTACTGTAGAGAAGGGTAGAGTACTGTAGAGAAGGGTAGAGTACTGTAGAGGAGGGTAGAGTACTGTAGAGAAGGGTAGAGTACTGTAGAGAAGGGTATAGTACTGTAGAGGAGGGTAGAGTAGAGTAGAGAAGGGTAGAGTACTGTAGAGAAGGGTAGAGTACTGTAGAGAAGGGTAGAGTACTGTAGAGGAGGGTAGAGTAGAGTAGAGAAGGGTAGAGTACTGTAGAGGAGGGTAGAGTAGAGTAGAGGAGGGTAGAGTACTGTAGAGGAGGGAAGAGTACTGTAGAGAAGGGTAGAGTACTGTAGAGGAGGGTAGAGTACTGTAGAGGAGGGTAGAGTAGAGTAGAGAAGGGTATAGTACTGTAGAGAAGGGTAGAGTACTGTAGAGAAGGGTAGAGTACTGTAGAGAAGGGCAGAGTACTGTAGAGAATGGTAGAGTACTGTAGAGAATGGTAGAGTACTGTAGAGAAGGGTAGAGTAGAGTAGAGAAGGGTAGAGTACTGTAGAGAATGGTAGAGTACTGTAGAGAAGGGTAGAGTACTGTAGAGAAGGGTAGAGTACTGTAGAGAAGGGTAGAGTACTGTAGAGAAGGGTAGAGTACTGTAGAGAAGGGTAGAGTAGAGAGAAGGGTAGAGTAGGTAGAGTAGAGAAGGGTAGAGTACTGTAGAGAAGGGTAGAGTAGAGTAGAGTAGAGAAGGGTAGAGTGGTAGAGTACTGTAGAGAAGGGTAGAGTACTGTAGAGAAGGGTAGAGTACTGTAGAGAAGGGTAGAGTACTGTAGAGAAGGGTAGAGTACTGTAGAGAAGGGTAGAGTACTGTAGAGAAGGGTAGAGTAGAGTAGAGTAGAGAAGGGTAGAGTACTGTAGAGAAGGGTAGAGTACTGTAGAGAAGGGTAGAGTACTGTAGAGAAGGGTAGAGTACTGTAGAGAAGGGTAGAGTACTGTAGAGAAGGGTAGAGTAGTGTAGAGAAGGGTAGAGTACTGTAGAGAATGGTAGAGTACTGTAGAGAAGGGTAGAGTACTGTAGAGAAGGGTAGAGTACTGTAGAGAAGGGTAGAGTACTGTAGAGAAGGGTAGAGTAGAGTAGAGTAGAGAAGGGTAGAGTACTGTAGAGAAGGGTAGAGTACTGTAGAGAAGGGTAGAGTACTGTAGAGAAGGGTAGAGTACTGTAGAGAATGGTAGAGTACTGTAGAGAAGGGTAGAGTACTGTAGAGAAGGGTAGAGTACTGTAGAGAAGGGTAGAGTACTGTAGAGAAGGGTAGAGTAGAGTAGAGTAGAGTAGAGAAGGGTAGAGTACTGTAGAGAAGGGTAGAGTACTGTAGAGAAGGGTAGAGTACTGTAGAGAAGGGTAGAGTACTGTAGAGAAGGGTAGAGTACTGTAGAGAAGGGTAGAGTACTGTAGAGAAGGGTAGAGTACTGTAGAGAAGGGTAGAGTACTGTAGAGAAGGGTAGAGTAGAGTAGAGAAGGGTAGAGTACTGTAGAGAAGGGTAGAGTAGAGTAGAGAAGGGTAGAGTACTGTAGAGAAGGGTAGAGTAGAGTAGAGAAGGGTAGAGTAGAGTAGAGAGAGGGTAGAGTGTAGAGAAGGGTAGAGTACTGTAGAGAAGGGTAGAGTAGAGTAGAGAAGGGTAGAGTACTGTAGAGAAGGGTAGAGTAGAGTAGAGAAGGGTAGAGTACTGTAGAGTAGGGTAGAGAAGGGTAGAGTAGAGTAGAGAAGGGTAGAGTAGAGAAGGGTAGAGTAGGGTAGAGTACTGTAGAGGAGGGTAAAGTACTGTAGAGAAGGGTAGAGTACTGTAGAGAAGGGTAGAGTACTGTAGAGGAGGGTAGAGTACTGTAGAGAAGGGTAGAGTACTGTAGAGAAGGGTAGAGTAGAGGGTGTCATGCAGAGGTGACTGAGATCCTGGTGTTAATGGTCCGCACCATGTGTGTTGATCAGTGTTGACTCTTGGTGAATGTGTAGCTCTTATCTGCTGCGCACAAAGATAGTGCTTCTAAACGCTTCTAAACTCATCATCCACGTTTGGGAATCTTCTGTTTGCAGATTGTTACGAGCAATAAGAAGTTAGACCAGAGACCCGAGAGAGACCTGAGAGAGACCTGAGAGAGACCCGAGAGAGACCTGAGAGAGACCTGAGAGAGACCCGAGAGAGACCTGAGAGAGACCAGAGAGAGACCAGAGAGAGACCAGAGAGAGACCAGAGAGAGACCAGAGAGAGACCCGAGAGAGACCAGAGAGAGACCAGAGAGAGACCAGAGAGAGACCCGAGAGAGACCAGAGAGACCAGAGAGAGACCAGAGAGAGACCAGAGAGAGACCAGAGAGAGACCAGAGAGAGACCAGAGAGACCAGAGAGGGACCTGAGAGAGACCCGAGAGAGACCAGAGAGAGACCAGAGAGAGAGACCAGAGAGAGAGACCAGAGAGAGACCCGAGAGAGACCAGAGAGAGACCCGAGAGAGACCCGAGAGAGACCAGAGAGAGACCAGAGAGACCAGAGAGGGACCTGAGAGAGACCCGAGAGAGACCCGAGAGAGACCACGAGAGAGACCCCGAGAGAGACCCGAAAGACAGGGACCCGAGAGAGACCTGAGAGAGACCCGAGAGAGACCCGAGAGAGACCCGAGAGAGACCCGAGAGAGACCACGAGAGAGACCCCGAGAGAGACCCGAAAGACAGGGACCCGAGAGAGACCTGAGAGAGACCCGAGAGAGACCCGAGAGAGACCACGAGAGAGACCCGAGAGAGACCCGAAAGACAGGGACCCGAGAGAGACCTGAGAGAGACCCGAGAGAGACCCGAGAGAGACCACGAGAGAGACCCGAGAGAGACCCGAAAGAGAGGGACCCGAGAGAGACCAGAGAGAGACCAGAGAGAGACCAGAGAGAGACCAGAGAGAGACCAGAGAGACCAGAGAGAGACCCGAGAGAGAGACCCGAGAGAGACCAGAGAGAGACCCGAGAGAGAGAGACCCGAGAGAGACCAGAGAGAGACCCGAGAGAGACCCGAGAGAGACCCGAGAGAGACCCGAGAGAGACCCGAGAGAGAGAGACCCGAGAGAGACCCGAGAGAGACCCGAGAGAGAGAGACCCGAGAGAGACCAGAGAGAGACGCGAGAGAGAGAGACCCGAGAGAGACCAGAGAGAGACCCGAGAGAGACCCGAGAGAGACCCGAGAGAGACCAGAGAGAGACCCGAGAGAGACCAGAGAGAGACCAGAGAGAGACCCGAGAGAGACCAGAGAGAGACCAGAGAGAGACCAGAGAGAGACCCGAGAGAGACCAGAGAGAGACCAGAGAGAGACCAGAGAGAGACCCGAGAGAGACCAGAGAGACCAGAGAGAGACCAGAGAGAGACCAGAGAGAGACCAGAGAGAGACCAGAGAGAGACCAGAGAGACCAGAGAGGGACCTGAGAGAGACCCGAGAGAGACCAGAGAGAGACCAGAGAGAGAGACCAGAGAGAGAGACCAGAGAGAGACCCGAGAGAGACCAGAGAGAGACCCGAGAGAGACCCGAGAGAGACCAGAGAGAGACCAGAGAGACCAGAGAGGGACCTGAGAGAGACCCGAGAGAGACCCGAGAGAGACCACGAGAGAGACCCCGAGAGAGACCCGAAAGACAGGGACCCGAGAGAGACCTGAGAGAGACCCGAGAGAGACCCGAGAGAGACCCGAGAGAGACCCGAGAGAGACCACGAGAGAGACCCCGAGAGAGACCCGAAAGACAGGGACCCGAGAGAGACCTGAGAGAGACCCGAGAGAGACCCGAGAGAGACCACGAGAGAGACCCGAGAGAGACCCGAAAGACAGGGACCCGAGAGAGACCTGAGAGAGACCCGAGAGAGACCCGAGAGAGACCACGAGAGAGACCCGAGAGAGACCCGAAAGAGAGGGACCCGAGAGAGACCAGAGAGAGACCAGAGAGAGACCAGAGAGAGACCAGAGAGAGACCAGAGAGACCAGAGAGAGACCAGAGAGAGAGACCAGAGAGAGACCAGAGAGAGACCAGAGAGACCAGAGAGAGACCCGAGAGAGAGACCCGAGAGAGACCAGAGAGAGACCCGAGAGAGAGAGACCCGAGAGAGACCAGAGAGAGACCCGAGAGAGACCCGAGAGAGACCCGAGAGAGACCCGAGAGAGACCCGAGAGAGAGAGACCCGAGAGAGACCCGAGAGAGACCCGAGAGAGAGAGACCCGAGAGAGACCAGAGAGAGACGCGAGAGAGAGAGACCCGAGAGAGACCAGAGAGAGACCCGAGAGAGACCCGAGAGAGACCCGAGAGAGACCAGAGAGAGACCCGAGAGAGACCAGAGAGAGACCCGAGAGAGAGAGACCCGAGAGAGACCAGAGAGAGACCCGAGAGAGACCAGAGAAAGACCAGAGAGAGAGAGACCCGAGAGAGACCCGAGAGAGACCGAGAGACCGGAGAACTGTTGATGAAAAGTGTGTTCGTCCGTCAACAACAAACTGTCGCAGATTCAACACAGACTGACAGACGAGAGGTCACAGAGGAAGTCAGCAATCAGTGGCTTTTTTCATGCCACTGGCTTCTTCTGGAGTATAGACCAGAGAGAGAGACCAGAGAGAGACCAGAGAAAGAGACCAGAGAGAGACCAGAGAGAGAGACCAGAGAGAGAGACCAGAGAGAGAGACCAGAGAGAGAGACCAGAGAAAGAGACCAGAGAGAGACCAGAGAGAGAGACCAGAGAGAGACCAGAGAGAGACCAGAGAGAGACCAGAGAGAGACCAGAGAGAGAGACCAGAGAGAGACCAGAGAGAGACCAGAGAGAGAGACCAGAGAGAGAGACCAGAGAGAGACCAGAGAGAGACCAGAGAGAGAGTCCAGAGAGAGACCAGAGAGAGACCAGAGAGAGACACCAGAGAGAGACCAGAGAGAGACCAGAGAGAGACCAGAGAGAGAGACCAGAGAGAGACCAGAGAGAGACCAGAGAGAGAGACCAGAGAGAGAGACCAGAGAGAGACCAGAGAGAGACCAGAGAGAGACCAGAGAGAGACCAGAGAGAGAGACCAGAGAGAGACCAGAGAGAGACCAGAGAGAGACCAGAGAGAGACCAGAGAGAGACCAGAGAGAGACCAGAGAGAGAGACCAGAGAGAGACCAGAGAGAGACCAGAGAGAGACCAGAGAGAGAGACCAGAGAGAGACAAGAGACCAGAGAGAGAGAGACCAGAGAGAGACCAGAGAGAGAGAGACCAGAGAGAGACCAGAGAGAGACCAGAGAGAGAGACCAGAGAGAGACCAGAGAGAGACCAGAGAGAGACCAGAGAGAGAGACCAGAGAGAGACAAGAGACCAGAGAGAGAGAGACCAGAGAGAGACCAGAGAGAGAGAGAGACCAGAGAGAGAGACCAGAGAGAGAGAGGCTCTACTCTACTTTAGGTTTTAGCTAGCTGCTAGCATTACCTTTCATAACTTCCAGGGGCAGAATAAACAGAGGTGTGTGGTTCATGCTTCCTGTTGACCCGGAGTCGTGTTTTCTTTGTCTCAGACTCACCTCCACTGTCAGACTGTAGACAGAGGAGTGTTAGGTGTAAATCCTGCCTTTGAGCTGCTGTCCTCAGGTTACTGTGGCGACAGGAAGACCAGAGAGAGACCAGAGAGAGAGACCGGAGAGAGACCAGAGAGAGACCAGAGAGAGACCAGAGAGAGACCAGAGAGAGACCAGAGAGAGAGACCAGAGAGAGACCAGAGAGAGACCAGAAAGAGACCAGAGAGAGACCAGAGAGAGAGACCAGAGAGAGAGACCAGAGAGAGACCAGAGAGAGACCAGAGAGAGACCAGAGAGACCAGAGAGAGACCAGAGAGACCAGAGAGAGACCAGAAAGAGACCAGAGAGAGACCAGAGAGAGAGACCAGAGAGAGAGACCAGAGAGAGACCAGAGAGAGACCAGAGAGACCAGAGAGAGACCAGAGAGAGACCAGAGAGAGAGACCAGAGAGAGAGACCAGAGAGAGACCAGAGAGAGACCAGAGAGAGACCAGAGAGAGACCAGAGAGAGAGACCAGAGAGAGACCAGAGAGAGACCAGAGAGAGAGACCAGAGAGAGACCAGAGAGAGACCAGAGAGAGACCAGAGAGAGACCAGAGAGAGACCAGAGAGAGAGACCAGAGAGAGACCAGAGAGAGACCAGAGAGAGAGACCAGAGAGAGACCAGAGAGAGAGACCAGAGAGAGACCAGAGAGAGACCAGAGACCAGAGAGAGTCCAGAGAGAGAGACCAGAGAGAGACCAGAGAGAGACCAGAGACCAGAGAGAGTCCAGAGAGAGAGACCAGAGAGAGACCAGAGAGAGACCAGAGAGAGACCAGAGAGAGAGACCAGAGAGAGACCAGAGAGAGAGACCAGAGAGAGACCAGAGAGAGACCAGAGAGAGACCAGAGAGAGACCAGAGAGAGAGACCAGAGAGAGACCAGAGAGAGACCAGAGAGAGAGACCAGAGAGAGAGACCAGAGAGAGACCAGAGAGAGACCAGAGAGAGAGTCCAGAGAGAGACCAGAGAGAGACCAGAGAGAGAGACCAGAGAGAGACCAGAGAGAGACCAGAGAGAGACCAGAGAGAGAGACCAGAGAGAGACCAGAGAGAGACCAGAGAGAGAGACCAGAGGAGAGAGACCAGAGAGAGACCAGAGAGAGACCAGAGAGAGACCAGAGAGAGACCAGAGAGAGAGCCAGAGAGAGACCAGAGAGAGACCAGAGAGAGACCAGAGAGAGACCAGAGAGAGACCAGAGAGAGACCAGAGAGAGAGACCAGAGAGAGACCAGAGAGAGACCAGAGAGAGACCAGAGAGAGAGACCAGAGAGAGACCAGAGAGAGACAAGAGACCAGAGAGAGAGACCAGACAGAGAGAGACCAGAGAGAGACCAGAGAGAGACCAGCGAGAGACCAGAGAGAGACCAGAGAGAGAGACCAGAGAGAGAGACCAGAGAGAGAGACAGAGAGAGAGAGAGACCAGAGAGAGTCCAGAGAGAGAGACCAGAGAGAGACCAGAGAGAGACCAGAGAGAGAGACCAGAGAGAGAGACCAGAGAGAGACCAGAGAGAGACCAGAGAGAGACCAGAGAGAGAGACCAGAGAGAGAGACCAGAGAGACCAGAGACCAGAGAGAGTCCAGAGAGAGAGACCAGAGAGAGACCAGAGAGAGACCAGAGAGAGACCAGAGAGAGAGACCAGAGAGAGACCAGAGAGAGACCAGAGAGAGACCAGAGAGAGACCAGAGAGAGACCAGAGAGAGACCAGAGAGAGAGACCAGAGAGAGACCAGAGAGAGACCAGAGACCAGAGAGAGTCCAGAGAGAGAGACCAGAGAGAGACCAGAGAGAGACCAGAGAGAGACCAGAGAGAGACCAGAGAGAGAGACCAGAGAGAGACCAGAGAGAGACCAGAGAGAGAGACCAGAGAGAGACCAGAGAGAGACCAGAGAGAGACCAGAGAGAGACCAGAGAGAGAGACCAGAGAGAGACCAGAGAGAGACCAGAGAGAGAGACCAGAGAGAGACCAGAGAGAGACCAGAGAGAGACCAGAGAGAGAGACCAGAGAGAGACCAGAGAGAGAGACCAGAGAGAGACCAGAGAGAGACCAGAGAGAGTCCAGAGAGAGACCAGAGAGAGAGACCAGAGAGAGAGACCAGAGAGACCAGAGAGAGACCAGAGAGAGAGACCAGAGAGAGACCAGAGAGAGACCAGAGAGAGTCCAGAGAGAGACCAGAGAGAGAGACCAGAGAGACCAGAGAGAGACCAGAGAGAGGGACCAGAGGGAGACCACGGTCCCAAAATCACAGTTCACAGTCTCCGGATTGGACTTGCAGATGGTCAGAGGAGAAGAACCCTTTCTCATATTTTCAAGAAGAGGGTTCCAGATTTTAGCATTAACTGCCTCCTCATGACTCTGGGACCAGCAGGAGTCCAGTCCCTGTGCTCCTCAGAGTCCCAGCAGGAGGCCAGTCCCTGTGCTCCTCAGAGTCCCAGCAGGAGTCCAGTCCCTGTGCTCCTCAGAGTCCCAGCAGGAGTCCAGTCCCTGTGCTCCTCAGAGGTGAGAGGGAGGAGCTGACAGCTGTCACTCACACACAGGAAATGTTGCTGTACTTATTTATTTGTTTGATTAGCACAGTTCATACGTCACTCTCTGTTTGTTCTGGTTCAGAGGCTGCGACGAGTGACAGGACCAGAACGAGACCGAGAATGTCACAGAGACAGAGACAGAGACACACACACACACACACACAGACCTCAGTTTGGTAAAGTGGGTCACAGTTTGGTAAAGTGGGCCGCAGTTTGGTAAATGGGCCACAGTTTGGTAAATGGGCCACAGTTTGGTAAAGTGGGTCACGGTTTGGTAAAGTGGGCCGCAGTTTGGTAAGTGGGCCACAGTTTGGTAAATGGGCCACAGTTTGGTAAAGTGGGTCACGGTTTGGTAAAGTGGGCCGCAGTTTGGTAAAGTGGGCTGCAGTTTGGTAAAGTGGGCCGCAGTTTGGTAAATGGTCCGCAGTTTGGTAAATGGGCCGCAGTTTGGTAATTGGGCCACAGTCTGGTAAGTGGGCCGCAGTTTGGTTAAAAGTGGGCCACAGTTTGGTAAAGTGGGCGGCAGTTTGGTAAATGGGCTGCAGTTTGGTAAGTGGGCCACAGTTTGGTAAGTGGGCCACGGTTTGGTTAAAAGTGGGCCACGGTTTGGTAATTGGGCCACAGTCTGGTAAGTGGGCCGCAGTTTGGTTAAAAGTGGGCCACGGTTTGGTAAGTGGGCCACAGTTTGGTAAGTGGGCCACAGTTTGGTAAGTGGGCCACGGTTTGGTAAGTGGGCCACAGTTTGGTAAGTGGGCCACAGTTTGGTAAGTGGGCCACAGTTTGGTAAATGTGCCACGGTTTGGTAAGGTGGGCCACAGTTTGGTAAGTGGGCCACAGTTTGGTAAGGTCGGCCACAGTTCGGTAAGTGGGCCACAGTTTGGTAAGGTAAGTTTGAGTATAGAGTGTAGAGTGTAGAGTGTAGAGTGTAGAGTATAGAGTATAGAGTATAGAGTTAGAGACTAGAGTTTAGAGTGTATAGAGTGTATAGAGAGTATAGAGAGTATAGAGAGTATAGAGAGTATAGAGTGTATAGAGTGTATAGAGTGTATAGAGTGTATAGAGTGTATAGAGTGTATAGAGTGTATAGAGTGTATAGAGAGTATAGAGAGTATAGAGTGTATAGAGTGTATAGAGAGTATAGAGTGTATAGAGAGTATAGAGTGTATAGAGAGTATAGAGAGTATAGAGAGTATAGAGAGTATAGAGAGTATAGAGAGTATAGAGAGTATAGAGAGTATAGAGAGTATAGAGTGTATAGAGAGTATAGAGTGTATAGAGAGTATAGAGAGTATAGAGAGTATAGAGAGTATAGAGAGTATAGAGTGTATAGAGAGTATAGAGTGTATAGAGAGTATAGAGAGTATAGAGAGTATAGAGAGTATAGAGAGTATAGAGTGTATAGAGTATAGAGTGTATAGAGTGTATAGAGTGTATAGAGAGTATAGAGAGTATAGAGAGTATAGAGTGTATAGAGAGTATAGAGTGTATAGAGAGTATAGAGTGTATAGAGAGTATAGAGAGTATAGAGAGTATAGAGAGTATAGAGAGTATAGAGTGTATAGAGAGTATAGAGTGTATAGAGTGTATAGAGTGTATAGAGAGTATAGAGAGTATAGAGTGTATAGAGAGTATAGAGAGTATAGAGAGT
>OZ035833.1:41702500-41897500 GCA_964034765.1 Knipowitschia caucasica | reverse complement strand
TACAGGAGCCCCTACAGGAGGCCCTACAGGAGCCCCTACAGGAGTCCCTACAGGAGTCCCTACAGGAGTCTCTACAGGAGGCCCTACAGGAGGCCCTACAGGAGTCCCTACAGGAGTCCCTACAGGAGTCCCTACAGGAGGCCCTACAGGAGTCCCTACAGGAGTCCCTACAGGAGTCCCTACAGGAGTCCCTACAGGAGGCCCTACAGGAGTCCCTACAGGAGTCCCTACAGGAGTCCCTACAGGAGGCCCTACAGGAGTCCCTACAGGAGCCCCTACAGGAGCCCCTAAAGGAGTCCCTACAGGAGTCCCTACAGGAGTCCCTACAGGAGCCCCTACAGGAGGCCCTACAGGAGCCCCTACAGGAGTCCCTACAGGAGTCCCTACAGGAGTCTCTACAGGAGGCCCTACAGGAGGCCCTACAGGAGTCCCTACAGGAGGCCCTACAGGAGTCCCTACAGGAGGCCCTACAGGAGGCCCTACAGGAGTCCCTACAGGAGTCCCTACAGGAGTCCCTACAGGAGTCCCTACAGGAGGCCCTACAGGAGTCCCTACAGGAGTCCCTACAGGAGTCCCTACAGGAGTCCCTACAGGAGTCCCTACAGGAGTCCCTACAGGAGTCCCTACAGGAGTCCCTACAGGAGCCCCTACAGGAGTCCCTACAGGAGTCCCTACAGGAGGCCCTACAGGAGTCCCTACAGGAGTCCCTACAGGAGTCTCTACAGGAGTCCCTACAGGAGTCCCTACAGGAGTCCCTACAGGAGTCCCTACAGGAGTCCCTACAGGAGTCCCTACAGGAGGCCCTACAGGAGGCCCTACAGGAGTCCCTACAGGAGTCCCTACAGGAGTCCCTACAGGAGTCCCTACAGGAGGCCCTACAGGAGTCCCTACAGGAGTCCCTACAGGAGTCCCTACAGGAGTCTCTACAGGAGTCCCTACAGGAGTCTCTACAGGAGTCTCTACAGGAGTCTCTACAGGAGTCTCTACAGGAGGCCCTACAGGAGGCCCTACAGGAGTCCCTACAGGAGTCCCTACAGGAGTCTCTACAGGAGGCCCTACAGGAGGCCCTACAGGAGTCCCTACAGGAGTCCCTACAGGAGCCCCTACAGGAGTCCCTACAGGAGTCCCTACAGGAGGCCCTACAGGAGTCCCTACAGGAGTCCCTACAGGAGTCTCTACAGGAGTCCCTACAGGAGTCCCTACAGGAGTCCCTACAGGAGGCCCTACAGGAGTCCCTACAGGAGTCCCTACAGGAGTCCCTACAGGAGTCCCTACAGGAGGCCCTACAGGAGGCCCTACAGGAGTCCCTACAGGAGTCCCTACAGGAGTCCCTACAGGAGGCCCTACAGGAGTCCCTACAGGAGTCCCTACAGGAGTCCCTACAGGAGTCCCTACAGGAGTCTCTACAGGAGGCCCTACAGGAGTCCCTACAGGAGTCCCTACAGGAGGCCCTACAGGAGTCCCTACAGGAGTCCCTACAGGAGTCTCTACAGGAGTCCCTACAGGAGGCCCTACAGGAGGCCCTACAGGAGTCACTACAGGAGTCCCTACAGGAGTCCCTACAGGAGGCCCTACAGGAGTCTCTACAGGAGTCCCTACAGGAGTCCCTACAGGAGTCCCTACAGGAGTCCCTACAGGAGTCCCTACAGGAGTCCCTACAGGAGTCTCTACAGGAGTCTCTACAGGAGTCTCTACAGGAGTCTCTACAGGAGTCTCTACAGGAGGCCCTACAGGAGTCTCTACAGGAGTCTCTACAGGAGTCTCTACAGGAGGCCCTACAGGAGTCCCTACAGGAGTCCCTACAGGAGTCCCTACAGGAGTCTCTACAGGAGTCCCTACAGGAGTCCCTACAGGAGTCCCTACAGGAGTCCCTACAGGAGTCCCTACAGGAGTCCCTACAGGAGTCCCTACAGGATTCCCTACAGGAGGCCCTACAGGAGTCCCTACAGGAGGCCCTACAGGAGTCCCTACAGGAGTCCCTACAGGATTCCCTACAGGAGGCCCTACAGGAGTCCCTACAGGAGTCCCTACAGGATTCCCTACAGGAGGCCCTACAGGAGTCCCTACAGGAGTCCCTACAGGAGTCCCTACAGGAGTCCCTACAGGAGTCCCTACAGGAGTCCCTACAGGAGTCCCTACAGGAGCCCCTACAGGAGTCCCTACAGGAGTCCCTACAGGAGGCCCTACAGGAGTCCCTACAGGAGTCCCTACAGGAGTCTCTACAGGAGTCCCTACAGGAGTCCCTACAGGAGTCCCTACAGGAGTCCCTACAGGAGTCCCTACAGGAGTCCCTACAGGAGGCCCTACAGGAGGCCCTACAGGAGTCCCTACAGGAGTCCCTACAGGAGTCCCTACAGGAGTCCCTACAGGAGGCCCTACAGGAGTCCCTACAGGAGTCCCTACAGGAGTCCCTACAGGAGTCTCTACAGGAGTCCCTACAGGAGTCTCTACAGGAGTCTCTACAGGAGTCTCTACAGGAGTCTCTACAGGAGGCCCTACAGGAGGCCCTACAGGAGTCCCTACAGGAGTCCCTACAGGAGTCTCTACAGGAGGCCCTACAGGAGGCCCTACAGGAGTCCCTACAGGAGTCCCTACAGGAGCCCCTACAGGAGTCCCTACAGGAGTCCCTACAGGAGGCCCTACAGGAGTCCCTACAGGAGTCCCTACAGGAGTCTCTACAGGAGTCCCTACAGGAGTCCCTACAGGAGTCCCTACAGGAGGCCCTACAGGAGTCCCTACAGGAGTCCCTACAGGAGTCCCTACAGGAGTCCCTACAGGAGGCCCTACAGGAGGCCCTACAGGAGTCCCTACAGGAGTCCCTACAGGAGTCCCTACAGGAGGCCCTACAGGAGTCCCTACAGGAGTCCCTACAGGAGTCCCTACAGGAGTCCCTACAGGAGTCTCTACAGGAGGCCCTACAGGAGTCCCTACAGGAGTCCCTACAGGAGGCCCTACAGGAGTCCCTACAGGAGTCCCTACAGGAGTCTCTACAGGAGTCCCTACAGGAGGCCCTACAGGAGGCCCTACAGGAGTCCCTACAGGAGTCCCTACAGGAGTCCCTACAGGAGTCCCTACAGGAGGCCCTACAGGAGTCCCTACAGGAGTCCCTACAGGAGTCCCTACAGGAGTCCCTACAGGAGTCCCTACAGGAGGCCCTACAGGAGTCCCTACAGGAGGCCCTACAGGAGGCCCTACAGGAGTCCCTACAGGAGTCCCTACAGGAGTCCCTACAGGAGGCCCTACAGGAGTCTCTACAGGAGTCCCTACAGGAGTCCCTACAGGAGTCCCTACAGGAGTCCCTACAGGAGTCCCTACAGGAGTCTCTACAGGAGTCTCTACAGGAGGCCCTACAGGAGTCCCTACAGGAGTCCCTACAGGAGTCCCTACAGGAGTCCCTACAGGAGTCCCTACAGGAGTCCCGGCCTCCGTTGTGGGCAACTTCTACAGAGGGACTGTAGAGAGCATCCTGAGCAGCTCCATCACTGCCTCCTGCCGAAGGAGAGCAGCAGAGCAGATCTGTGGAGCCCTCTCTCCACCATTAAGGACATGTACTCCACCCGTCTCACCCGCAAAGCCGTCAGAATCACCAGGGGCCCTACGCACCCATCACACAGGCTCTTCAGGGGCCTTCAGGGAGGAGTTCCAGTCGACTTAAAAACAGTTTCATTCACAAGGACATCAGGAAGCTGAACTCCCTGCCCTCCCCCTCTTCCCTCACCCCTCTTCCCCCAGAGAGACCAGAGAGAGACCAGAGAGAGACCAGAGAGAGACCAGAGAGAGACCAGAGAGAGACCAGAGAGACCAGAGAGAGACCCGAGAGAGAGACCCGAGAGAGACCAGAGAGAGACCCGAGAGAGAGAGACCCGAGAGAGACCAGAGAGAGACCCGAGAGAGACCCGAGAGAGACCCGAGAGAGACCCGAGAGAGACCAGAGAGAGACCAGAGAGAGACCAGAGAGAGACCAGAGAGAGACCAGAGAGACCAGAGAGAGACCAGAGAGAGACCAGAGAGAGACCAGAGAGAGACCAGAGAGAGACCAGAGAGAGACCAGAGAGAGACCAGAGAGAGACCAGAGAGAGACCAGAGAGAGAGACCAGAGAGAGACCAGAGAGAGAGACCAGAGAGAGACCAGAGAGAGACCAGAGAGAGACCAGAGAGAGACCAGAGAGAGAGACCAGAGAGAGAGACCAGAGAGAGACCAGAGAGAGACCAGAGAGAGACCAGAGAGAGACCAGAGAGAGACCAGAGAGAGACCAGAGAGAGACCAGAGAGAGACCAGAGAGAGACCAGAGAGAGACCAGAGAGAGACCAGAGAGAGACCAGAGAGAGACCAGAGAGAGACCAGAGAGAGACCAGAGAGGAGACCAGAGAGAGACCAGAGAGAGACCAGAGAGAGAGACCAGAGAGAGACCAGAGAGAGAGACCAGAGAGAGAGACCAGAGAGAGAGACCAGAGAGAGACCAGAGAGAGAGAGAGACAGAGAGAGACCAGAGAGAGACCAGAGAGAGAGAGACCAGAGAGAGACCAGAGAGAGACCAGAGAGACCAGAGAGAGACCAGAGAGAGACCAGAGAGAGACCAGAGAGAGACCAGAGAGAGACCAGAGAGAGACCAGAGAGAGACCAGAGAGAGACCAGAGAGAGACCAGAGAGAGAGACCAGAGAGAGACCAGAGAGAGAGACCAGAGAGAGACCAGAGAGAGAGACCAGAGAGAGACCAGAGAGAGACCAGAGAGAGAGACCAGAGAGAGAGACCAGAGAGAGAGACCAGAGAGAGAGACCAGAGAGAGAGACCAGAGAGAGACCAGAGAGAGACCAGAGAGAGACCAGAGAGAGACCAGAGAGAGACCAGAGAGAGACCAGAGAGAGAGACCAGAGAGAGAGACCAGAGAGAGAGACCAGAGAGAGACCAGAGAGAGACCAGAGAGAGAGACCAGAGAGAGACCAGAGAGAGACCAGAGGGAGACCAGAGAGAGACCAGAGAGAGACCAGAGAGAGACCAGAGAGAGACCAGAGAGAGACCAGAGAGAGACCAGAGAGAGACCAGAGGTGCTGTTGGAAACATACGGCGAATGAAAAGTGTGACACCATAATCTGTGAAAGATAAAAACAAAATGGCCGCTTGTGACACATTATAAAATGGACGGATGGAAACTTGGCCAAACACTTTGAGGTTAAAGTTGTGAGAAAACGCTTTAAACACGTTGCTCTGATTTGGAGGAAGAATAATCTTTTACACATTGTCTTTATTCTCCTGAGGCTGGAATCCCCCGAACCCTGAACAAACACCTCCTGCTCCTCCTGCACCTCCTGCTCCTCCTGATCCTCCTGCTCCTCCTGCACCTCCTGCTCCTCCTGCACCTCCTGCTCCTCCTGCTCCTCCTGCTCCCTCCTGCTCCTCCTGCACCTCCTGCTCCTCCTGCTCCTCCTGCACCTCCTGCTCCTCCTGCACCTCCTGCTCCTCCTGCACCTCCTGCTCCTCCTGCTCCTCCTGCACCTCCTGCTCCTCCTGATCCTCCTGCACCTCCTGCTCCTCCTGCTCCTCCTGCACCTCCTGCTCCTCCTGCACCTCCTGCTCCTCCTGCTCCTCCTGCACCTCCTGCTCCTCCTGATCCCTCCTGCACCTCCTGCTCCTCCTGCACCTCCTGCTCCTCCTGATCCTCCTGCTCCTCCTGCTCCTCCTGCTCCTCCTGCACCTCCTGCTCCTCCTGCACCTCCTGCTCCTCCTGCTCCTCCTGCACCTCCTGCTCCTCCTGCACCTCCTGCACCTCCTGCTCCTCCTGCTCCTCCTGCACCTCCTGCACCTCCTGCTCCTCCTGCACCTCCTGCTCCTCCTGCTCCTCCTGATCCTCCTGCACCTCCTGCTCCTCCTGCTCCTCCTGATCCTCCTGATCCTCCTGCTCCTCCTGCTCCTCCTGATCCTCCTGATCCTCCTGATCCTCCTGCTCCTCCTGATCCTCCTGATCCTCCTGCTCCTCCTGATCCTCCTGATCCTCCTGCTCCTCCTGATCCTCCTGCTCCTCCTGATCCTCCTGATCCTCCTGCTCCTCCTGATCCTCCTGATCCTCCTGCTCCTCCTGCTCCTCCTGCACCTCCTGCTCCTCCTGCTCCTCCTGCACCTCCTGCTCCTCCTGCTCCTCCTGCTCCTCCTGCTCCTCCTGCTCCTCCTGCTCCTCCTGATCCTCCTGCTCCTCCTGCACCTCCTGCTCCTCCTGATCCTCCTGATCCTCCTGCTCCTCTCTGCACCTCCTGCTCCTCCTGATCCTCCTGATCCTCCTGCTCCTCCTGCTCTTTACTCCTGTCTCTCTCACAGAAACTCATCAAACTCTGAGCTCAGAGCTCCAGGCCAAAGACAACAGCCTCACAAGAGACCGCAAAGCCCCCAGTGTAGGGGTCATGCTGGTCACCTCTGCTCCAACACACGCTCCCATGGTCTTTCTCTTTGGTCTCTCTCTGGTCTCTCTCTGGTCTCTCTCTCTGGTCTCTCTCCCTGGTCTCTCTTTGGTCTCTCTCTGGTCTCTCTCTGGTCTCTCTCTCTGGTCTCTCTCTCTGGTCTCTCTCTGGTCTCTCTCTGGTCTCTCTCTCTGGTCTCTCTCTGGTCTCTCTCAGGTCTCTCTGGTCTCTCTCTCTGGTCTCTCTCTCTGGTCTCTCTCAGGTCTCTCTGGTCTCTCTCTCTGGTCTCTCTCTGGTCTCTCTCTCTGGTCTCTCTGGTCTCTCTCTCTGGTCTCTCTCAGGTCTCTCTGGTCTCCCTCTGGTCTGTCCCTGGTCTCTCTCTGGTCTCTCTCAGGTCTCTCTGGTCTCCCTCTGGTCTCTCTCTGGTCTCTCTCTGGTCTCTCTCTGGTCTCTCTGGTCGTGTGTGTGTTTCAGAACATGTGTGTGTGTGTGTGTTTCAGAACTTGTATGTGTGTGTGTTTCAGAACATGTGTTTGTGTATTTCAGAACATGTCTGTGTGTGTTTCAGAACATATGTGCGTGTGTGTGTGTTTCAGAACATTTTTGTGTGTTTCAGAACATGTGTGTGTGTGTTTCAGAACATTTTTGTGTGTTTCAGAACATGTGTGTGTGTTTCAGAACATGTATGTGTGTGTTTCAGAACTTGTATGTGTGTTTCAGAACATGTGTGTGTGTGTGTTTAAGAACATGAGTGTGTTTCATAACGTGTGGGTGTGTTTCAGAACATGTGTGTGTGTTTCAGAACATATGTTTGTGTGTTTCAGAACATGTGTTTGTGTTTCAGAACATATGTTTGTGTGTTTCAGAACATGTGTGTGTGTGTGTTTCAGAACGTGTGTGTGTGTTTCAGAACATGTGTGTGTGTGTGTGTTTCATAACGTGTGTGTGTGTTTCAGAACATGTTTGTGTGTGTTTCAGAACATGTGTGTGTGTGTGTTTCAGAACATGTTTTTGTGTATCAGAACATGTGTGTGTGTTTCAGAACATGTTTGTGTGTTTCAGAACATGTGTGTGTGTTTCAGAACATGTGTGTCTGTGTTTCAGAACATGTCTGTGTGTGTGTTTCAGAACATGTTTGTGTGTGTTTCAGAACATGTGTGTGTGTGTGTTTCAGAACATGTATGTGTGTGTGTGTGTGTGTGTTTCCGAACATGTATGTGTGTGTGTTTCAGAACATGTATGTGTGTGTGTTTCAGAACATGTATGTGTGTGTGTTTCAGAACATGTGTGTGTGTGTGTTTCAGAACTTGTATGTGTGTGTGTTTCAGAACATGTGTTTGTGTATTTCAGAACATGTCTGTGTGTGTTTCAGAACATATGTGCGTGTGTGTGTGTTTCAGCACATTTTTGTGTGTTTCAGAACATGTGTGTGTGTGTTTCAGAACATTTTTGTGTGTTTCAGAATATGTGTGTGTTTCAGAACATGTGTGTGTCTTTCATAGCATGTGTGTGTGTGTGTGTTTCAGAACAAGTGTGTGTTTCAGAACATGTGTGTGTGTTTCAGAACATGTATGTGTGTGTTTCAGAACTTGTATGTGTGTTTCAGAACATGTGTGTGTGTGTGTTTAAGAACATGAGTGTGTTTCATAACGTGTGGGTGTGTTTCAGAACATGTGTGTGTGTTTCAGAACATATGTTTGTGTGTTTCAGAACATGTGTTTGTGTTTCAGAACATATGTTTGTGTGTTTCAGAACATGTGTGTGTGTTTCAGAACATGTGTGTGTGTGTGTTTCAGAACGTGTGTGTGTGTTTCAGAACATGTGTGTGTGTGTGTGTTTCATAACGTGTGTGTGTGTTTCAGAACATGTGTGTGTGTTTCAGAACAAGTGTGTGTGTGTTTCAGAACATGTTTGTGTGTGTTTCAGAACATGTGTGTGTGTGTGTTTCAGAACATGTTTTTGTGTTTCAGAACATGTGTGTGTGTTTCAGAACATGTTTGTGTGTTTCAGAACATGTGTGTGTGTTTCAGAACATGTGTGTCTGTGTTTCAGAACATGTCTGTGTGTGTGTTTCAGAACATGTTTGTGTGTGTTTCAGAACATGTGTGTGTGTGTGTTTCAGAACATGTATGTGTGTGTGTGTGTGTTTCCGAACATGTATGTGTGTGTGTTTCAGAACATGTATGTGTGTGTGTTTCCGAACATGTATGTGTGTGTGTTTCAGAACATGTATGTGTGTGTGTTTCAGAACATGTGTGTGTGTGTGTGTTTCAGAACATGTATGTGTGTTTCCGAACATGTATGTGTGTGTGTTTCAGAACTTGTATGTGTGTGTGTTTCAGAACATGTGTGTGTGTATTTCAGAACATGTCTCTGTGTGCTTCAGAACATATGTGCGTGTGTGTGTGTGTTTCAGCACATTTTTGTGTGTTTCAGAACATGTGTGTGTGTTTCAGAACATGTTTGTGTGTTTCAGAACATGTGTGTGTGTTTTATAACGTTTGTGTGTGTTTCAGAACAAGTGTGTGTTTCAGAACATGTATGTGTGTGTTTCAGAACTTGTATGTGTGTTTCAGAACATGTGTGTGTGTGTTTAAGAACATGAGTGTGTTTCAGAACATGTGTGTGTTTCAGAACATGTGTGTGTGTGTTTCAGAACATGTGTGTGTGTTTCATAACGTGTGGGTGTGTTTCAGAACATGTGTGTGTGTTTCAGAACATATGTTTGTGTGTTTCAGAACATGTGTGTGTGTTTCAGAACATGTGTGTGTGTGTGTTTCAGAACGTGTGTGTGTGTTTCAGAACATGTGTGTGTGTGTGTTTCATAACCATGTGTGTGTTTCATAACGTGTGTGTGTGTGTGTTTCAGAACATGTGTGTGTGTTTAAAAACGTGTGTGTGTGTGTTTCAGAACATTTTTGTGTGTTTCAGAACATTTGTGTGTGTGTGTGTGTTTCAGCACATTTTTGTGTGTATCAGAACATGTGTGTGTGTTTCAGAACATGTGTGTGTGTGTTTCAGAACATGTGTGTGTGTGTGTTTCAGAACTTGTATGTGTGTTTCAGAACATGTGTGTGTGTGTGTTTAAGAACATGAGTTTGTTTCAGAACATGTGTGTGTTTCAGAACATGTGTGTGTGTTTCAGAACATGTGTGTGTTTCATAACGTGTGGGTGTGTTTCAGATCATGTGTGTGTGTTTCAGAACATATGTTTGTGTGTTTCAGAACATGTGTGTGTGTTTCAGAACATGTGTATGTGTGTGTTTCAGAACGTGTGTGTGTTTCAGAACATGTGTGTGTGTTTCAGAACATGTGTGTGTGTGTTTCAGAACATGTGTGTGTGTTTAAAAACATGTCTGTGTGTGTTTCAGAACATGTGTGTGTGTTTCAGAACATGTGTGTGTGTTTTTCAGAACATTTTTGTGTGTTTCAGAACATGTGTGTGTGTGTGTGTTTCAGCACATTTTTGTGTGTTTCAGAACATGTGTGTGTGTTTTAGAACATGTGTGTGTGTTTCAGAACATGTGTGTGTGTGTTTCAGAACATGTCTGTGTGTGTTTCAGAACATGTTTGTGTGTTTTTCAGCACATTTTTGTGTGTTTTAGAACATTTATGTGTGTGTGTGTGTGTGTTTCAGCACATTTTTGTGTGTTTCAGAACATGTTTGTGTGTGTTTCAGAACATGTGTGTGTGTGTTTCAGAATATGTGTGTGTGTGTGTGTTTCAGAACATGTGTGTGTGTATGTTTCAGAACATGTTTGTGTGTGTTTCAGAACTTGTGTGTGTGTTTCAGAACATGTGTGTGTGTTTCAGAACATGTGTGTGTGTGTTTCAGAACATGTCTGTGTGTGTTTCAGAACATGTTTGTGTGTGTTTTTCAGCACATATTTGTGTGTTTCAGAACATGTGTGTGTGTGTGTGTGTGTTGTTTCAGCACATTTTTGTGTGTTTCAGAACAAGTGTGTGTGTGTGTGTGTGTTTCAGAACATGTGTGTGTGTATGTTTCAGAACATGTATATACGTGTTTCAGAACATGTTTGTGTGTGTTTCAGAACTTGTGTGTGTGTTTCAGAACATGTGTGTTTCAGAACATGTGTGTGTGTGTTTCAGAACATGTCTGTGTGTGTTTCAGAACATGTTTGTGTGTGTTTTTCAGCACATTTTTGTGTGTTTCAGAACATGTGTGTGTGTGTGTGTGTTTCAACACATTTTTGTGTGTTTCAGAACATGTGTGTGTGTTTCAGAACATGTTTGTGTGTGTTTCAGAACATGTGTGTGTGTTTCAGAACATGTGTGTGTGTTTCAGAACATGTCTGTGTGTGTTTCAGAACATCTTTATGTGTGTTTTCCAGCACATTGTTGTGTGTTTCAGAACATGTGTGTGTCTGTGTGTTTCAGAACATGTGTGTGTCTGTGTGTTTCAGAACATGTTTGTGTGTATTTCAGAACATGTCTGTGTGTGTTTCAGAACATGTGTGCGTGTGTGTGTGTTTCAGCACATTTTTGTGTGTTTCAGAACATGTGTGTGTGTTTCAGAACATGTTTGTGTGTTTTCAGACGGACAGCAGTGGTGCAGACAGTAGCTCTCTTTAACGTGTGTGTGTGTGTTTTCAGACGGACAGCAGTGGCGCAGACAGTAGCTCTCTGTAACGTGTGTGTGTGTTTTCAGACGGACAGCAGTGGTGCAGACAGTAGCTCTCTTTAACGTGTGTGTGTGTGTGTATTTTCAGACGGACAGCAGTGGTGCAGACAGTAGCTCTCTTTAACGTGTGTGTGTGTTTTCAGACGGACAGCAGTGGCGCAGACAGTAGCTCTCTGTAGCTCTCTTTAACGTGTGTGTGTGTTTTCAGACGGACAGCAGTGGCGCAGACAGTAGCTCTCTGTAGCTCTCTTTAACGTGTGTATGTGTTTTCAGACGGACAGCAGTGGGGCAGACAGTAGCTCTCTGTAGCTCTCTTTAACGTGTGTGTGTGTTTTCAGACGGACAGCAGTGGTGCAGACAGTAGCTCTCTGTAGCTCTCTGTAACGTGTGTGTGTTTTCAGACTGACAGCAGTGGTGCAGACAGTAGCTCTCTGTAGCTCTCTGTAACGTGTGTGTGTGTTTTCAGACGGACAGCAGTGGGGCAGACAGTAGCTCTCTGTAACGTGTGTGTGTGTGTTTTCAGACGGACAGCAGTGGGGCAGACAGTAGCTCTCTGTAGCTGTCTTTAACGTGTGTGTGTGTGTTTTCAGACGGACAGCAGTGGCGCAGACAGTAGCTCTCTGTAACGTGTGTGTGTGTTTTCAGACGGACAGCAGTGGTGCAGACAGTAGCTCTCTTTAACGTGTGTGTGTGTGTGTTTTCAGACGGACAGCAGTGGTGCAGACAGTAGCTCTCTTTAACGTGTGTGTGTGTGTGTTTTCAGACGGACAGCAGTGGCGCAGACAGTAGCTCTCTGTAGCTCTCTTTAACGTGTGTGTGTGTTTTCAGACGGACAGCAGTGGCGCAGACAGTAGCTCTCTGTAACGTGTGTGTGTGTGTTTTCAGACGGACAGCAGTGGTGCAGACAGTAGCTCTCTTTAACGTGTGTGTGTGTTTTCAGACGGACAGCAGTGGCGCAGACAGTAGCTCTCTGTAGCTCTCTTTAACGTGTGTGTGTGTTTTCAGACGGACAGCAGTGGGGCAGACAGTAGCTCTCTGTAGCTCTCTTTAACGTGTGTATGTGTTTTCAGACGGACAGCAGTGGGGCAGACAGTAGCTCTCTGTAGCTCTCTGTAACGTGTGTGTGTGTGTTTTCAGACGGACAGCAGTGGTGCAGACAGTAGCTCTCTGTAACGTGTGTGTGTGTGTTTTCAGACGGACAGCAGTGGGGCAGACAGTAGCTCTCTGTAGCTCTCTGTAACGTGTGTGTGTGTTTTCAGACGGACAGCAGTGGCGCAGACAGTAGCTCTCTGTAGCTCTGTGTAACGTGTGTGTGTGTTTTCAGACGGACAGCAGTGGCGCAGACAGTAGCTCTCTGTAGCTCTCTGTAACGTGTGTGTGTGTTTTCAGACGGACAGCAGTGGGGCAGACAGTAGCTCTCTGTAGCTCTCTGTAACGTGTGTGTGTGTTTTCAGACGGACAGCAGTGGGGCAGACAGTAGCTCTCTGTAGCTCTCTGTAACGTGTGTGTGTGTGTGTTTTCAGACGGACAGCAGTGGGGCAGACAGTAGCTCTCTGTAGCTCTCTGTAACGTGTGTGTGTGTGTTTTCAGACGGACAGCAGTGGTGCAGACAGTAGCTCTCTGTAACGTGTGTGTGTGTTTTCAGACGGACAGTAGCTCTCTGCAGCTCTCTGTAACGTGTGTGTGTGTTTTCAGACGGACAGCAGTGGGGCAGACAGTAGCTCTCTGTAGCTCTCTGTAACGTGTGTGTGTTTTCAGACGGACAGCAGTGGTGCAGACAGTAGCTCTCGTAGCTCTCTGTAACGTGTGTGTGTGTGTGTTTTCAGACGGACAGCAGTGGTGCAGACAGTAGCTCTCTGTAACGTGTGTGTGTGTGTTTTCAGACGGACAGCAGTGGGGCAGACAGTAGCTCTCTGTAGCTCTCTGTAACGTGTGTGTGTGTTTTCAGACGGACAGCAGTGGCGCAGACAGTAGCTCTCTGTAGCTCTGTGTAACGTGTGTGTGTGTTTTCAGACGGACAGCAGTGGCGCAGACAGTAGCTCTCTGTAGCTCTCTGTAACGTGTGTGTGTGTTTTCAGACGGACAGCAGTGGGGCAGACAGTAGCTCTCTGTAGCTCTCTGTAACGTGTGTGTGTGTTTTCAGACGGACAGCAGTGGGGCAGACAGTAGCTCTCTGTAGCTCTCTGTAACGTGTGTGTGTGTGTGTTTTCAGACGGACAGCAGTGGGGCAGACAGTAGCTCTCTGTAGCTCTCTGTAACGTGTGTGTGTGTGTTTTCAGACGGACAGCAGTGGTGCAGACAGTAGCTCTCTGTAACGTGTGTGTGTGTTTTCAGACGGACAGTAGCTCTCTGCAGCTCTCTGTAACGTGTGTGTGTTTTCAGACGGACAGCAGTGGGGCAGACAGTAGCTCTCTGTAGCTCTCTGTAACGTGTGTGTGTTTTCAGACGGACAGCAGTGGTGCAGACAGTAGCTCTCTGTAACGTGTGTGTGTGTTTTCAGACGGACAGTAGCTCTCTGTAGCTCTCTATAACGTGTGTGTGTTTTCAGACGGACAGCAGTGGTGCAGACAGTGCAGACGAGCACTTCCCTGTGGTCTCTCTGAGCAGCACAGTGGCCACGCAGAGCTCAGGAAAAGGACGAAAACCTAAGATCCTGCAGATCAGCCCCCCCACTCTGCTGGTCACGGCCTCAGACTTCTCCCCCATGAACCTGTGCAGTCCCTCTCTGCCCACGGCTTCTCTCACACCAGCAATGCTACAGGTAATACCATCAAACTGTTCGTGTGTTGCCCTAAATCACAGCATTAGTTTCTCAAAGGACTTTAAAGAGACGATTCTCCAACACAGATTAGAGAATCAATCAGCTTTAACACAGGAAGTGTGGAAACAATAAACACACATAAGGATCAGAGACCACTGTCTGTGAATGTGCTTGAATCTCCAAGTTCCTGGATCAACACCAGCGTTTAGAGCCTCCTGCATCTGCAAGAAACTACTCTAGAAACCCAGTGGGAGAAAAGGAGAAACCTCAGAGAGACCTCATTGAGGGTCTGCTCCCAGGGACAGACATACTGTGGATCCAACACTGAGGCTGCAGACCCAGGACTGAGGCTGCAGACCCAGGACTGAGGCTGTGGATCCAGGACTGAGGCTGTAGACCCAGGACCGAGGCTGTAGACCCAGGACTGAGGCTGCAGACCCAGGACTGAGGCTGTGGATCCAGGACTGAGGCTGTAGACCCAGGACCGAGGCTGTAGACCCAGGACTGAGGCTGTAGACCCAGGACTGAGACTGTGGATCCAGGACTGAGGCTGTGGATCCAGGACTGAGGCTGTAGACCCAGGACCGAGGCTGTAGACCCAGGACTGAGGCTGCAGACCCAGGACTGAGACTGTGGATCCAGGACTGAGGCTGTGGATCCAGGACCGAGGCTGTGGATCCAGGACTGAGGCTATAGACCCAGGACTGAGGCTGTAGACCCAGGACTGAGACTGTAGACCCAGGACTGAGGACTGAGGCTGTAGACCCAGGACTGAGGATGCAGACCCAGGACTGAGGCTGTAGATCCAGGACTGAGGCTGTAGACCCAGGACTGAGACTGTAGACCCAGGACTGAGGCTGTAGATCCAGGACTGAGGCTGTAGACCCAGGACTGAGGCTGTAGATCCAGGACTGAGGCTGTAGACCCAGGACTGAGGCTGTAGACCCAGAACTGTGAGACCACTCTCACTTTTCAGCAAGAAGACCCAAACTTTCCGGGTCAGGAGGTGATGTCACATGGTTCGCAGGGTCAGGAGGTGATGTCACATGGTTCGCAGGGTCAGGAGGTGATGTCACATGGTTCGCAGGGTCAGGAGGTGATGTCACATGGTTCTGAGGGTCAGGAGGTGATGTCACATGGTTCGCAGGGTCAGGAGGTGATGTCACATGGTTCTGAGGGTCAGGAGGTGATGTCACATGGTTCTGAGGGTCAGGAGGTGATGTCACATGGTTCTGAGGGTCAGGAGGTGATGTCACATGGTTCTGAGGGTCAGGAGGTGATGTCACATGGTTCTGAGGGTCAGGAGGTGATGTCACATGTCATTAGTGCTGAGTGCTGGCTCCTTTGTCGTGTGTTTACAGCTGGAGGTCAGGATGGACCGTTGCCGTGGCAACGCCTCCTGTGTGGCCCTCTCGGGTTTCCGTAGTCTCCACTTTCAGTGAATCTGATTAACTGGTCTGGACCTGGTTAGACCTGGTTAGACCTGGTTAGACCTGGTTGGATCTGGTTGGACATGGTTTCCCTCTGGTTTCTCTCTGGTCTCTCTCTCTGGTCTCTCTCTGGTCTCTCTCTGGTCTTGCTCCGGTCTCTCTCTGGTCTCTCTCTGGTCTTGCTCTGGTCTTGCTCTGGTCTCTCTCTGGTCTCTCTCTGGTCTCTCTCTGGTCTCTCTCTGGTCTCGCTCTGGTCTCGCTCTGGTCTCGCTCTGGTCTCTCTCTGGTCTCTCTCTGGTCTCTCTCTGGTCTCTCTCTGGTCTCGCTCTGGTCTCTCTCTGGTCTCTCTCTGGTCTGGCTCCGGTCTCTCTCTGGTCTTGCTCTGGTCTCGCTCTGGTCTCTCTCTGGTCTCTCTCTGGTCTCTCTCTGGTCTTGCTCCGGTCTCTCTCTGGTCTCTCTCTGGTCTTGCTCTAGTCTCGCTCTGGTCTCGCTCTGGTCTCTCTCTGGTCTTGCTCAGGTCTCTCTCTGGTCTCTCTCTGGTCTTGCTTTGGTCTCGCTCTGGTCTCTCTCTGGTCTCTCTCTGGTCTCTCTCTGGTCTTGCTCCGGTCTCTCTCTGGTCTCTCTCTGGTCTTGCTTTGGTCTCGCTCTGGTCTTGCTCTGGTCTGCTCCAGTGGTGAATGAACTCATGTGAATTATGTCCGTAGTAAAAAAGTATGAACCAAGTGTAAATATGTGTTATATTCTGGTTCTTCAAAGTAGCTCCTTTTGCTCTGATACTGCTTCACTCTTGGCATTCTCTGGATGAGCTTCAACAGGACCTGAAATGGTCTCCAACAGTCTGGAAGGAGTTCCCATGAGGCTTAGCACTTGTTGGCCCCTTCACTCTGTGGTCCAGTCCCAAAACCATCTGGACTGGGTTCAGGTCCAAAACCATCTGGACTGGGTTCAGGTCAAAAACCATCTGGACTGGGTTCAGGTCCGGTCTCTCTCCTTATTGGTCAAACAGCCCTTACACAGCCTGGTGCGGGTCTACAGCAATAGTCATGAAAAGAACTCAGACTGAGACTGAGGCAGAGACAGAGACAGAGACAGAGACAGAGACAGAGACAGAGACAGAGACAGAGACAGAGGCAGAGACAGAGACAGAGACAGAGACAGAGACAGAGACAGAGGCAGAGGCAGAGGCAGAGGCAGAGGCAGAGACAGAGACAGAGACAGAGACAGAGACAGAGACAGAGGCAGAGACAGAGACAGAGACAGAGACAGAGGCAGAGGCAGAGGCAGAGGCAGAGGCAGAGACAGAGACAGAGACAGAGACAGAGACAGAGACAGAGGCAGAGACAGAGACAGAGACAGAGACAGAGGCAGAGGCAGAGGCAGAGGCAGAGGCAGAGGCAGAGACAGAGGCAGAGGCAGAGACAGAGACAGAGACAGAGGCAGAGGCAGAGACAGAGGCAGAGGCAGAGACAGAGACAGAGACAGAGACAGAGACAGAGGCAGAGGCAGAGACAGAGACAGAGACAGAGACAGAGACAGAGACAGAGACAGAGGCAGAGACAGAGACAGAGACAGAGACAGAGGCAGAGGCAGAGGCAGAGGCAGAGGCAGAGACAGAGACAGAGACAGAGACAGAGACAGAGGCAGAGGCAGAGGCAGAGACAGAGACAGAGACAGAGACAGAGGCAGAGACAGAGGCAGAGGCAGAGGCAGAGGCAGAGGCAGAGGCAGAGACAGAGGCAGAGGCAGAGACAGAGACAGAGGCAGAGGCAGAGGCAGAGGCAGAGGCAGAGGCAGAGACAGAGACAGAGACAGAGACAGAGGCAGAGGCAGAGACAGAGACAGAGACAGAGACAGAGACAGAGACAGAGGCAGAGGCAGAGGCAGAGGCAGAGGCAGAGGCAGAGGCAGAGGCAGAGACAGAGGCAGAGGCAGAGGCAGAGGCAGAGGCAGAGGCAGAGGCAGAGACAGAGACAGAGACAGAGACAGAGACAGAGGCAGAGGCAGAGACAGAGACAGAGACAGAGACAGAGACAGAGGCAGAGACAGAGGCAGAGACAGAGACAGAGGCAGAGGCAGAGGCAGAGGCAGAGGCAGAGGCAGAGGCAGAGGCAGAGGCAGAGGCAGAGACAGAGACAGAGGCAGAGGCAGAGGCAGAGGCAGAGGCAGAGGCAGAGGCAGAGGCAGAGGCAGAGACAGAGGCAGAGGCAGAGGCAGAGGCAGAGACAGAGACAGAGGCAGAGGCAGAGGCAGAGGCAGAGGCAGAGGCAGAGGCAGAGGCAGAGGCAGAGACAGAGACAGAGGCAGAGACAGAGGCAGAGGCAGAGGCAGAGGCAGAGGCAGAGACAGAGACAGAGACAGAGGCAGAGATTGTGTTATGTTTGTTTCCTCCCGTGCTGACATTAACACCCCCCCCCTCCTCCTCCTTACGTAACGTTATGTTCCTTTATTCTTACGTTTCCATTACGCACGGACCAAACGGCGCCATTTCGCTCCGAACTGTTTTGGCCTCGCGCCACAAACGGAACAAGTCAAAGAGTATAGCTCTAAGATTAAAGCTCAGGAACCTAACTTTAAAGATCAGGGACCTAAGCTTAATCTTTAATGTTTCTGACGTCAGTACGTGACGCTGAGGGCTGAGCGCGTGGACACTTTTCAATTGAAGAATTATGTCTGACCCTAAATCACAGACAGTTCTGGATTCACCATCAGCAGATTAGAAAATCACACTCTCAGAGGCCGTGAGAGGTGTCAGACTGTACAACGAGGATGAGGCCCGTGAGAGTTGTCAGACTGTACAACGAGGATGAGGCACGTGAGAGGTGTCAGACTGTACAACGAGGATGAGGCCCGTGAGAGGTGTCAGACTGTACAACGAGGATCTGCAAACACATGTTTCTAAACAAAGACGAATCTGTCTCTTTTAACGTTTTACCTCAAAAAGAAACTCCCAGTAGGCCTCACGCACATACATCCAGGCCTCACGCACAGACGTCCAGGCCTCACGCACATACATCCAGGCCTCACGCACATACATCCAGGCCTCACGCACAGACGTCCAGGCCTCACGCACATACATCCAGGCCTCACGCACAGACGTCCAGGCCTCACGCACAGACGTCCATGCCTCACGCACATACGTCCAGGTCTCACGCACATACGTCCAGGTCCTCACGCACAGACGTCCAAGCCGAACACACCCTCGCGCACAGACAGTCCTCGCGCACAGACAGCCCTCGCGCACAGACAGCCCTCGCGCACAGACAGCCCTCGCGCACAGACAGTCCTCGAGCACAGACAGTCCTCGAGCACAGACAGCCCTCACGCACAAACGGCCCTCACGCACGGACAGCCCTCACGCACGGACAGCCCTCACGCACAGACAGCCCTCGCGCACGGACAGCCCTCGCGCACAGACAGTCCTCGCGCACAGACAGTCCTTGCGCACGGACAGCCCTCACTCACAGACAGCCCTCACGCACAGACAGCCCTCGCGCACAGACAGTCCTCGCGCACATACAACCCTCACGCACGGACAGCCCTCGCGCACAGACAGTCCTCGCGAACAGACGTCCAGGCCCTCGCGCACAGACAGTCCTCGCGCACGGATCCTCTCCTCGCGGCGGGGGGCGGTCCTTACGCGCGGATAGCAGCAGATCCGCAGAGTCTTCACGCACACGCTTCCTTCAGTCTGAGCTGCACGCGCCTCTTCAGGAACGCTCTGAGTCTGTTTTGTTGTTTCGGTCCTGGATTTCCTGCGTGCGCGTGGCTCCGGATGGTCCTTGGACTTTAAGGTCTTTACAAACTGCTGCTAAAACACAGACGAGTTCGAATCTCGCACATCAGGATCATTTTCTTGGATTGACCCAAAATCAGTGAAAAACTTCTTCAGAGAAACGAGAGCGTGCACAGTCGCGTTCACGCGCACTGGACACAGTTTATTTATCAATCCCAGAAGCTCAGGGTCTGAGGATCAGGACCGTCTCACTTCAGAGTCAAACATCGGAGTCACCGCGAGACTTTTACTAACTTCCTTAACTTCCACCGCGGCGCAGGCTCTCCGCGGCTCTCTGTGGATCTCTGCAGCTCTCCGCGCCTCTCTGTGGCTCTCCTCAGCTCTCTGCGGCTCTCTGTGGCTCTCCGCGCCTCTCTGTGGCTCTCCTCAGCTCTCTGCGGCTCTCCGCGCCTCTCTGTGGCTCTCCTCAGCTCTCTGTGGCTCTCTGTAGCTCTCCGCGCCTCTGGGTGGCTCTCCTCAGCTCTCTGTGGCTCTCTGCGCCTCTCTGTGGCTCTCCTCAGCTCTCTGCGGCTCTCCGCGCCTCTGTGTGGCTCTCCTCAGCTCTCTGCGGCTCTCCGTGGCTCTCCGCGCCTCTCGGTGGTTTCCGTGGCTCTCCGTGGCTCTCGGTGGTCTCCGCGGCTCTCGGCTCTCAGTGGTCTCCGCGGCTCTCGGCTCTCTGTGGTCTCCGCGGCTCTCGGTGGTCCAGTCTCTGAGTGTCTCAGTGTCTCAGTCTCGGAGCCTCGCGCAGACCAGACTTTCTCTCCAGTCAAACCGAGACCATGAGTTCTTGATCCGCGCGTGATTTGATCTCGTCTTGTGTCTTACGCAGTGCACGCGCGTCCTTCGGCTCTTGGAGGAATGAACCTGGACCGAGCCTCCTCCACCGGGGCCCCGGGGTCCACGCAGCCCGCGGCGCCACCTCAGGCCCCGCTGCAGCTCCCTCACCCTCGGGACATGGGACACTTTCATCCGGGCAGAGGTTCCAGCAGCCGCCGAGGATCCAGCAGCGAGTCCTCGGAGGCCGAGGTTCAAGGTACCGCCGCGCCTGACTTTATTATAATTATTATGTTATTACATTTATTACCATTATTATATTTATTATCGTTATTGTCATTATTGTCATTATTATATTTATTATATTTATTATATTTATTATATTTATTATATTTATTATATTTATTATATTTATTATATTTATTATATTTATTGTCATTATTATATTTATTATATTTATTATATTTATTGTATTTATTATAATTATTATATTTATTATACAAGCATATTATTTACCTTATTGTTGTATTTGTATTAAAGCTCGGGTGCGTAACTTTCAACAACATTTGAATGTGACATCACGATAGAATCACAGCACAGACAGAAACATGTTAAATGCAGGATATATTATGTACAATAAAAAGTGTCAATAGTACAGAGACTTATCGTACAGTCTGACAGCGGATACAGGCCCTGCTCCTTCTGAGCGTGTCTCCACTGAAGGAGCAGTTTCTCAGAGGAAAACGTTACATAACATTTAAATACATATAAATAACATACATATATATATATATATATATATATAATTTGTATATGTATATAATATAAATATATTTATACAAATAAATCTCAGTGAATAATAAGTTTATTGTAACATGTTTTGAGTCGAAACAAAAACAAAATCTGCTTCATTACTTTATTAAACTTTAACTTTATTTGAACATATATTAAACATATATCAAACATATATTAAACATATATTAAGCATATATTAAACATATATTAAACATGTATTAAACATATATTAAACTTATATTATTCTGTGTTTTACAGAAAGTTAAAGATACAGAGATAAACTCTGACCTCGGTCCATCTTTATCTTTAAATGAAAACGTCACGAACCACGTTTATTTTTCTCACCAACAGCAGATCAGAAAATCAAACAGGAACATCAGAACCGCACAGAGACAGAGGCAGAGGCAGAGACAGAGACAGGGACAGAGACAGAGACAGAGACAGAGACAGAGACAGAGACAGAGACAGAGAGACAGAGACAGAGACAGAGGCAGAGACAGAGGCAGAGACAGAGACAGAGACAGAGACAGAGACAGAGACAGAGACAGAGACAGAGACAGAGAGACAGAGAGACAGAGACAGAGACAGAGGCAGAGACAGAGACAGAGACAGAGACAGAGACAGAGACAGAGACAGAGACAGAGACAGAGAGACAGAGAGACAGAGACAGAGACAGAGGCAGAGACAGAGAGACAGAGACAGAGACAGAGGCAGAGACAGAGACAGAGACAGAGACAGAGACAGAGAGACAGAGAGACAGAGACAGAGACAGAGGCAGAGACAGAGACAGAGACAGAGACAGAGACAGAGACAGAGACAGAGACAGAGACAGAGACAGAGAGACAGAGAGACAGAGACAGAGACAGAGGCAGAGACAGAGACAGAGACAGGGACAGAGACAGAGACAGAGACAGAGACAGAGACAGAGAGACAGAGAGACAGAGACAGAGACAGAGGCAGAGACAGAGACAGAGACAGAGACAGAGACAGAGACAGAGACAGAGACAGAGAGACAGAGGCAGAGACAGTTATATATAAATAAAGTTAATAGTGGTTTGTTGTGAATGAAAATGAAAAGTTAAAAGAGAATCAGATCAAAGCGGTTCCCGCGGTAACGGCCGCGGTCACGTGGATTTAAGAATATAAAGAAAATTGTTTTAATTAAACTATTACATCTGACACGTGTTTCAGTCATTCCGATGCACGCACGGGAGGAAAGTGCCGCTGCTCGCTCACATGTCGCACTAGAAAAGTCAATGATCAAAGAAAAGAGAATCTGTAAAAAAAAAGTAACAAAATGTCGCTTTGAAGTAAAACAGAAACATTGTTTTATTATTATCGTATTATTATTATTTTATTATTTCATTATTATTATTTTATTATTTCATTATTATTTTATTATTATTATTTATTATAATTATAATAATAATAATTATCATTATCATTATTATTAGTATTCCCTTGTCACTGTAAAAAGTGTTGCTTTAATCAGAAGCAAAGCGGCCTTTTTTGAGAACTATCAACTTCCGCCCTTTATTAAGTCATAAATAAATAATTAAATACATTTTGACAGAATGAAAATCTGTGACTTTGAAGTGATTAATTTGCTTCATATTTTTGAGTTAATTTAAAGTGTAACTGTAACTTCACCTGCAGGAAGTCTGTGGTTCTTAAAGAAGGTCTGGACTCTCAGAGTCTGTGTATTATTCAAATACACTCGCTACACAGGAGGCGTAAAGCAGACGCGCGTAACGGGGATATACACTAGACGCACATATGACGGACATATGACGGACATATGACGGACATATGACGGACATATGACGGACATATGACGGACATATGACGGACATATGACGCACGTTTGACGGACATATTTATTTGTTTATTTGTTTATTGGGGATCCCCATTAGCTTCCACCAAAGTGGTTGCTAATCTTCCTGGGGTCCCAGTTAAGACGACTGTATTACAAAAAATAAAATAAAATAAAAATACAAAAAAATAAATACATTCATTAATACAGTACATTATTCAATACTACACATGAATTCACTGCCATAATGTTAAAAGCATAGATCAAATAGATCAGATAGATCAATTAGATCAATTGCCAAGTCAGCATCATAACTAACTTTTTACTAACGCGTAACTTTTTTCCATGTTAACCTATGATGATATTTACACTTCTAGCGTTATACGCGCGTATGACGGACGTATGACGCGAAGCTGCGCTCTAATTTAGGATGATTTCTAATTTTGTGCGCGCACCAACGCGTCTCCCATTGAAATCTCATGTAAAACTTTATTTTTCTAGCGGTCCTTGGCTCTAGATCACATCTACACACACACAGCACTTGTGTCTAAACATCAGCAGGAGGAGCAGCAGGTTTTACAGTGATTCTGGACATCGTTTTTTTTCTTTCATAAAGTCTCGCGTCTGGCCAAACCAGCAACAGAGACCATGGAGACAAACACATGCATGTGATTTGTGTTGCTCTACATCAGTCCTCCGTACTGTCCTCTACACTGCTCCATAGACTACACAGGGAGAGCATCAGAAGACGCGGACCTGCGCGCACGGCCTGTGTAGATACTCCAAAAAAATGTTACGCGCAGAGAGCGCGCAGTAAACGCGTACGCGCTGTTTACGCCTACTGTGTAAATTCCCTGTAAAACCTGCTGCTCCTCCTGCTGATGTTTAGATACAAGTGCTGTGTGTGTGTGTGTGTGTGTGTGTGTGTGTGTGTGTGTGTGTGTGTGTGTGTGTGTGTGTGTGTGTGTGTGTGTGTGTGTGTGTGTGTGTGTGTGTGTGTGTGTGTGTGTGTGTGTGTAGATATGATTTGAGGCCAAGGGTCTCTATAAAAATCATGTTTCACATGAGATTTCAATGGGAGACGCGCTGCAAAAACGCGCACAAAAACAGAAATCCATCCTAAATTAGGGCGCAGCCTCGCGTCATATACGTCCGTCATACGCGCATGACACTAGTGTTAATAGCCCCATTGGTTAATATGGAAAAAAGTTATGCGCGTCTGCTGCGCTATGACGCGTACGTGCTGTAACACGTGATGTGTAAATTAGCAGTAACAAATGTCTGTAAAATTACAATGAAATTTCAACATTGAATTGTTTTCAAAATAACGTTTAAACATGCAAATGTAGGTATAAATTGGATAAAAAAACAACCAGTGGCGTTTTATTACCACAATTATAATGTGATTACCGTAATTTAACATCATCCATTAATTTTCTTCCCCTTTATCCATTTCTGGGTATTTGTATTTTTGGAATGCTGGGAAACTTTTGCTTTAACCAGTGTAAGAGGTGCACACTCCTGCTTTTGTTAAAATGATGCTTTTACCGTAAGCATGTTATAGAAGTTTAGATGAAAACATATTTTCTAATGTAAACTGAAGACGTTAAAGAATAATTGAAAAGTTGTGCTCATTAAAGGAAAACAGAATTAACCTTTAAAATGTACAGAAACTTAAAGCTTAAAGCTCAAATATAGACATTTTCAGAAGTTTATATTTTCTCTGCGATGCAACCTAACATTTGCCACATTTGTTTCCAATCAACACAATATATTTGTTTTGTAATTAAAGGCCCACCATTAAGTATTTTCACTTAAAGCAATACATCAGTGTTGTACTGAGGCGATGATAATAATATAATATAATATAATATAATATAATATAATATAATATAATATAATATAATATAATATAATATAATATAATATATATATATATATTATATTATATTATATTATATATATATTATATATAATATAATATAATATAATATAATATAATATAATATATATTATATTATATTATTATACATCATATTATACATATATTATTGGTCAAACAAAATATAAAATAGTGGAGAAAAAAGTATAGTAATTACTTTCACATGAAAGTTTGGTCTGATACACTGTGTGTGTGCGTGTGCGCGTGTGCGTGTGCGCGTGTGCGTGTGTGAGTGCGCTGGTGAAGGAGGCGTGAAAGTGCCGCTGCTCGCTCACATGTCGCGCACTAAAGAAAAGCCTTTAACTAAAACAGAAATATTATTATTATTGTTATTATTATTATTATTTGGTCCGAGCCCCAACTCTGGGGTAAGGGCCCAGAGAGAGACCAGAGAGAGAGAGACCAGAGAGAGACCAGAGAGAGAGAGACCAGAGAGAGAGAGACCAGAGAGAGAGACCAGAGAGAGAGAGACCAGAGAGAGAGACCAGAGAGAGACCAGAGAGAGAGAGACCAGCGAGAGAGACCAGAGAGAAGCCTCCGAGCAGTATTTATAGCGTCCCTAATGCATCTGTGACTGAGGTCAGTCCTGTTTAAACAGAGACGCTCAGGTTTCAATGTTTTACTCTAAATAAGTAATCTTTATTTATATACCACCTTTCACAGACCAGAGTCACAAAGCAGTTTACAACTGTTATTTTTGGGCATTTGTCTCTCACTCCACACAGAGATGGCGCATGCCAGACCTATTGTACATGTTTTTAGTGGTAGGGGAAACCTACGCAGACACGGGGAGAACATGCAAACTCCAGTCAGAAAGGCCCTGGTGCGACCGGGATTCGAACCCAGGACCTTCTTGCTGAAAGGCGAGAGTGCTATCCACTCAGCCACCGTGCCGCCCAAAACTTCACTCTAATACTTTACTCTAGATACTTTACTCTAATACTCTACTCTAAACACAAACTAATAGTAAATACAGCCGTTATGACCTTGGACGCAGAGAAAGCCTTTGATTCTGTGGAAGGGCAGTATTCATTTAATGAACCTTCATCGATTGGATCATATACTCAGACTACTATACTCAGACTACTATACTCAGACTACTATACTCAGACTACTGTACTCAGACTACTGTACTCAGACTACTATAGTCAGACTACTGTACTCAGACTACTGTACTCAGACTACTGTACTCGGACTACTATACTCAGACTGCTATACTCAGACTACTGTACTCAGACTACTATACTCAGACTACTATACTCAGACTACTGTACACAGACTACTGTACTCGGACTACTATACTCAGACTACTGTACACAGACTACTGTACTCGGACTACTATACTCAGACTACTATACTCAGACTACTGTACACAGACTACTATACTCAGACTACTGTACTCAGACTACTGTACACAGACTACTGTACTCGGACTACTATACTCAGACTACTGTACACAGACTACTGTACTCGGACTACTATACTCAGACTACTATACTCAGACTACTGTACACAGACTACTATACTCAGACTACTATACTCAGACTACTGTACACAGACTACTGTACTCGGACTACTATACTCAGACTACTGTACACAGACTACTGTACTCGGACTACTATACTCAGACTACTATACTCAGACTACTGTACACAGACTACTATACTCAGACTACTGTACTCAGACTACTGTACTCAGACTACTGTACTCAGACTACTATACTCAGACTACTATACTCAGACTACTGTACTCAGACTACTGTACTCAGACTACTATACTCAGACTACTGTACACAGACTACTGTACTCAGACTACTGTACTCAGACTACTGTACTCAGACTACTATACTCAGACTACTATACTCAGACTACTGTACACAGACTACTATACTCAGACTACTATACTCAGACTACTGTACTCAGACTACTGTACTCAGACTACTGTACTCAGACTACTATACTCAGACTACTATACTCAGACTACTGTACTCAGACCACTATAGTCAGACTACTATACTCAGACTACTGTACTCAGACTACTATACTCAGACTACTGTACTCAGACCACTATAGTCAGACTACTATACTTAGACTACTATACTCAGACTACTATACTCAGACCCACAGTGGATCATATACTCAGACTATTTTTATTTATAGTTTATTTGGTTGGGACAGTACATGTTCATGAACACATCACTCTGGATTGTAGCATTGAGCTGATTTCCATCCGTTGTCCCACAGTCGCACAAACACACACTCATTCACCCTGAACTATTGTACCTGTTTTCAGTATTTATACAGTGCCTTGTGAAAGTATTCGGCCCCCTTGAACCTTTCAACATTTTGCCACATTTCAGGCTTCAAACATAAAGATATAAAAATGTTATTTTTTGTCATGAATCAACAACAAGTGGGACACAATCGTGAAGTGGAACGAAATTTATTGGATAATTAAAACTTTTTTAACAAATAAAAAACTGAAAAGTGGGGCGTGCAATATTATTGGGCCCCTTTACTTTCAGTGCAGCAAACTCAGTCCAGAAGTTCAGTGAGGATCTTTGAATGATCCAATGTTGTCCTAAATGACTGATGATGATAAATAGAATGTACCTGTGTGTAATCAAGTCTCCGTATAAATGCACCTGCTCTTTGATAGTCTCAGGGTTCTGTTTAAAGCACAGAGAGAACCATGAAGACAAAGGAACACACCAGGCAGGTCCAAGATACTGTTGTGGAGAAGTTTAAAGCTGGATTTGGATACAAAAAGATTTCCCAAGCTTTAAACATCTCAAGGAGCACTGTGCAAGCAATTATATTGAAATGGAAGGAGTATCAGACCACTGCAAATCTACCAAGACCCGGCTGTCCCTCCAAACTTTCATCTCAAACAAGGAGAAGACTGATCAGAGATGCAGCCAAGAGGCCCATGATCACTCTGGATGAACTGCAGATAACTACAGCTGAGGTGGGAGAGTCTGTCCATAGGACAACAATCAGTCGTGCACTGCACAAATCAGGCCTTTATGGAAGAGTGGCAAGAAGAAAGCCATTTCTCAAAGATATCCATAAAAAGTCTGGTTTAAAGTTTGCCACAAGCCACCTGGGAGACACACCAAACATGTGGAAGAAGGTGCTCTGGTCAGATGAAACCAAAATCGAACTTTTTGGCCACAATGCAAAACGATATGTTTGGCGTAAAAGCAACACAGCTCATCACCCTGAACACACCATCCCCACTGTCAAACATGGTGGTGGCAGCATCATGCTTTGGGCCTGCTTTTCTTCAGCAGGGACAGGGAAGATGGCTAAAATTGATGGGAAGATGGATGGAGCCAAATACAGGACCATTCTGGAAGAAAACCTGTTGGAGTCTGCAAAAGACCTGAGACTGGGACGGAGATTTATCTTCCAACAGGACAATGATCCAAAACATAAAGCCAAATCTACAATGGAATGGTTCACAAATAGACGTATCCAGGTGTTAGAATGGCCAAGTCAAAGTCCAGACCTGAATCCAATCCAGAATCTGTGGAAAGAGCTGAAGACTGCTGTTCACAAACGCTCTCCATCCAACCAATATCAATCCAATATCAGACAGACACCGCAGCTCGCCGTCCAAACGGAACATTTTACCATTGGGCTTCACAGATAACATTTGTTTTAGAATGGATCAAAAAAACCCAAGTGTGTTTCCCTGAAGAGAATGTGCAGCGAGAGAAGAGCCTCCCTGTGTCTAAGGTACACAACATTATACAATTATACAAAATATTCACTATTCTACTCTACTTTAACTTTACATTGTTGACATCTGCAAATAAATATTTAGGAATATCATTAAACCCGAACTTAGAAGAGATTATACAAACAAATATGAAACCACTCCTTTTGAAAACAATTGTATAGAAATGTGGAAAGTGAAGCCTGTCAAATGGATGTGATTAAAATGTTTGTGTATATATTTATGATATATAATATTTATGATCCAATCCAATCCAATCCAATCCACTTTATTTATATAGCACATTTAAACAACAGTTACGTTTCCAAAGTGCTGCACAAAAAAGTATAAAATAAATAACAACTTATCCTTAGCTTCACCAAGTATAAAAGAATAAAAATATATAAAACAGATTAAAACCATAAATAGAAAAATAAAAACACAGAGGACCACACAACTCACACAGTGTTAAAAGCCAAAGAGTAAAAGTGGGTCTTAAGACGAGACTTAAAACACTCTACTGTGGGGGCCGTCCGGACATGGAGGGGAAGAGCGTTCCAGAGCTTAGGGCCGACCACAGAGAAGGCTCTGTCCCCGGGTTTTAAGTCTCGCGTTAGGGACCACGAGCTGGAGCTGGCTCTCGGACCTCAGGGCGCTCGCAGGAGTGTACATTTGGATGAGGTCCGAGATGTAATCAGGGGCCTGTCCGTGCAAAGATTTAAAAACAAACAGTAAAATTTTAAAATAAATTCTAAAATGAACAGGGAGCCAGTGCAAAGACGCGAGTACAGGGGTGATGTGTTCGCGCTTTCTGGCCCCCGTTAAAAGTCTTGCTGCTGCGTTCTGGACCAACTGCAACCGGGAGAGGGTTTTCTGATTGACACCAGCATAAAGTGCGTTGCAGTAGTCCAGACGACTGGAAATAAAAGCATGCACAACCTGTTCTAACAAGTTAAAAGATAAGAATGGCTTCACTTTTGATAAAAGCCGAAGATGATAAAAACACGATTTTAAAACGCCATTCACTTGTTTGTCAAATTTAAAATCACTGTCTATAGTCACGCCAAGGCTGGTGACTTTGGAACGCACATAATTTCCTAGTGGTCCCAAGTCAGTAAGGGCCGGTCCAAATGTTAAAATTTCCGTTTTTCCCTCATTCATTACTAAAAAATTCTGGGCTAACCAAGCCTTGACGTCACATAGACAGTTGAGCAGGGGGGCATGGCCTCTCGAAATTGGCATATAAATTTGGCAGTCATCTGCATAAAAGTGATAGGACACTCCGTGTCTGTTAAAAATCTCCCCAAGTGGGAGGAGATAGAGTGCAAAAAGGATAGGTCCCAAGATAGATCCTTGAGGGACACCACAATAAAGTGAGGCAGAAGAAGATGTGCCATCCCCCAGCCTGACTGAGAAAGACCTCTCCGACAGGTAGGACCTGAACCACTCCAAAGCAGTCCCCCTGACGCCCACACAATCTCTCAGGCGGTCTAAAAGAATTGTGTGGTCAACAGTGTCAAAAGCAGCAGTAAGATCTAAAAGCACTAAAATGGTGGAGCCTCCAGAATCAGTCAATAAAAGCAAATCATTAAAAACCTTTAAAAGTGCAGATTCAGTACTGTGCAAAGCTTTATATCCAGACTGAAATGGGTCTAAAGTGCTGTTTTCATTTAAAAAAGGTTGCAGTTGTGCCAAAACACATTTCTCCAATATTTTTGAAACAAAGGGTAGTTTTGAAATGGGGCGATAATTTGATAAAACCATGGGATCAAGACCTGCTTTTTTTATCAAAGGCTCAACAACAGCGCTTTTACAAAAGGAAGGCACATTGCCAGTTAGCAAGCTGCTGTTGATGATGTCCCTCACAGAAGAGCCAATAGTGCCCCAAACCTCTTTAAAAAAGCGAGGAGGGACTGGGTCCGTGGGACAGGACGAAGGTTTGAGTTTGCTCATCATCTCAGTCAACACAGACATGGACACTGACACAAACTGACTAAAAACGGCAGAACATCGAGTAGCCATGTTAAAACTCAATGATGAAGGAGCTAGATTGGCTCGAATAGAAGCAACCTTGTCATTAAAAAAGGAGACAAATCGTTCACACGTTTCATTAGTTATCTCCAGTGAAGTGGCTGGATTCGGATTAAAAACAGAACTAATAGTTTTAAAAAGAGTACGTGGCTTACTGATGCTATTTGTAATCAAGTCTGAAAGATAGTTTGTTTTCTCAGCTTTAACCACACTTTGGTGGTCCCGGTACTTTTCTATAAGAATTTGGTAAGAAACCTCCAAGTGATCCTTATTCCACCTACGCTCCGCCCTCCGCCACTCACGCCGAGCTGCCCGCGTGGTGTCATTGAGCCAAGGCTCCTGTTTTTGTTTTGGACAAATAGCTCTAACCGGCGCTATACTGTCCAGGATCCTAGAGCATGTGGACATAAAAGAGCACATTAATTGTTCAGTGTCTGGGGATACAACAGAGTGGGAAAAACTCTGCGGTGACACAGTGAACAGAACTTCGGTAAAGTTAGCTTGATATTCACAGATTCGGACTTCCGCGGTCAATATCTCACGAAAGCTACGTTGTTAAACGAAAGTAATTGTGCCAAAATGATCACCTCTACATAGGCTAACTACTACAACATCGATTTTTAAAATCCAATGCGCTGTTTTAATGCAGAGAAATCCATTGAACCCAATGCGCCGCAAGTGCCGAGAAAAGCACTTAGGGAGCGTCAACAAATGCCAATAGCAGCTGTGTAAACGAACAAAAGTTTTTATTTTAAGCCAAGTACATGCACTAAACTCTCAAATACTATAAATAATGGCCATATCTAACTACTACAACCTTTGTTTTCAGCATTTGTCTCTTTTTTATATATTTTTCATGAATAAATATGATTCAATATGAATATGAATTTTCAATAACTTTTTTTCTAAAAGGGGCGTGGTTACCAAATTCTCAGGTATGATCAATAACTACCATGTCTAACTACTACAACCTTTGTTTTCAGCAGAAATATCTTTTTTATATTTTTTATGATTAAATATGAATATGAATTTTCAATAACTTTTTTTCAAAAAGGGGCGTGGTCACAAAATTCTCAGGTATGATCAATAACTAACACGTCTAATTACTACAACCTTTGTTTTCAGCAGACATATCTTTTTTATATTTTTTATGATTAAATATTAATATGAATTTTCAATAACTTTTTTTCAAAAAGGGGCGTGGTCACCAAATTCTCAGGTATGATCAATAACTAACACGTCTAATTACTACAACCTTTGTTTTCAGCAGAAATATCTTTTTTATATTTTTTATGATTAAATATGAATAAGAATTTTCAATAACTTTTTTTCAAAAAGGGGCGTGGTCACAAAATTCTCAGGTATGATCAATAACTAACATGTCTAACTACTACAACCTTTGTTTTCAGCAGACATATCTTTTTATATTTTTTATGATTAAATATGAATATGAATTTTCAATAACTTTTTTTCAAAAAGGGGCGTGGTCACCAAATTCTCAGGTATGATCAATAACTAACACGTCTAATTACTACAACCTTTGTTTTCAGCAGACATATCTTTTTTATATTTTTTATGATTAAATATGAATATGAATTTTCAATAACTTTTTTTCAAAAAGGGGCGTGGTCACCAAATTCTCAGGTATGATCAATAACTAACACGTCTAATTACTACAACCTTTGTTTTCAGCAGAAATATCTTTTTTATATTTTTTATGATTAAATATGAATAAGAATTTTCAATAACTTTTTTTCAAAAAGGGGCGTGGTCACAAAATTCTCAGGTATGATCAATAACTAACATGTCTAACTACTACAACCTTTGTTTTCAGCAGACATATCTTTTTTATATTTTTTATGATTAAATATGAATATGAATTTTCAATCACTTTTTTTCAAAAAGGGGCGTGGTCACCAAATTCTCAGGTATGATCAATAACTAACACGTCTAACTACTACAACCTTTGTTTTCAGCATTTGTCTCTTTTTTTATATTTTTCATGAATAAATATGATTAAATATGAACATGAATTTTCAATAACTTTTTTTCTAAAAGGGGCGTGGTTACCAAATTCTCAGGTATGATCAATAACTACCATGTCTAACTACTACAACCTTTGTTTTCAGTAGAAATATCTTTTTTATATTTTTTATGATTAAATATGAATATGAATTTTCAATAACTTTTTTTTCTCCCCCCTTGGACTGCCACCTTAACGTGGTGGGGGAGTTTGAGTACTCGGATGATCCTGGGAGCTATGCTGTCTGGGGCTTCATGCCCCTGGTAGGGTCTCCCATGGCAGACAGGTCTCAAGTGACGAGTCAGACGAAGCGCAGTCCGAAGCCAACCATGGACAGCACGACAATGAGAACCGTGACGTCGCCCGGCATGGCGCAGCCGGGGCCCCATCCTGGAGCCAGGCCTGGGGTCGGGGCTCGCAAGCGAGCGCCTGGTGGCCGGGCCTTAGCCCACGGGGCCCGGCCGGGCTCAGCCCGAAGGGATGACGTGGGCAGTCCCTCCTGTGGGCCCACCACCTGCAGAGGGGTCCGTGGTGGCGAGGTGCAGAGAGGACTGGGCAGCGGTCGAAGGCAGAGACCTCGACGACCCAGTCGACACACCCAACATCTGGCTCTTGGGACGTGGAACGTCACCTCACTGTGGGGGAAGGAGCCCGAGCTCGTGGGGGAGGTTGAGCGATACCGACTAGAGATAGTCGGCCTCACCTCCACACACAGCTTGGGCTCTGGAACCCAACTCCTTGAGAGGGGTTGGACGCTCCACTTTTCTGGTGTTTCCCGCGGGGAGAGGCGGCGAGCTGGGGTGGCCATACTCATTGCCCCCCATCTCAGCCGCCACGTGTTGGAGTTCTCCCCGGTGAATGAGAGGGTCGCGTCCCTCCGCCTCCGGGTGGGGGACAAGTCTCTCACTGTTGTGACGGCCTACGGGCCTAACAGCAGTGCAGAGTACCCGGCCTTCTTAGAGTCCTTGGGAGGGGTACTGGACAGTGCACCGCCCAGGGACTCCGTTATTCTCCTAGGGGACTTCAACGCCCATGTGGGAAATGCCAGTGACACTTGGAGAGGGGTGATCGGGAAGAACGGCCCCCCTGATCTGAACCCCGGTGTTCAGTTGTTGGACTTCTGTGCCAGTCACGGCCTGTCCATCACGAACACCATGTTCGAGCACAAGGGTGTCCATCAGTGCACGTGGCACCAGGACACCCTAGGCCGGAGGTCGATGATCGACTTTGTAGTCGTATCATCTGACCTTCGACCGCGTGTCTCCGACACTCGGGTGAAGAGAGGGGCGGAGCTGTCAACCGATCCTCACCTGGTCGTGAGTTGGATCCGCTGGCAGGGCAGGAGGCCGGTCAGACCTGGCAGGCCCAAGCGTGTAGTGAGGGTTTGCTGGGAACGTCTTGCTGAGCCCCCTGTCAGACGGACTTTCAACTCACACCTCCGGGAGAGCTTCTCTCAGGTCCCGGCAGAGGAGGGGGACATCGAGTCCGAGTGGACCATGTTCTCTTCCTCTATCGCCAATGCGGCGGCTCGTAGCTGTGGTCGCAAGGTCTCTGGTGCTGGTCCCAGCGGCAATCCCCGAACCCGGTGGTGGACACCGGCAGTAAGGGATGCCGTCAGGCTGAAGAAGGAGTCCTATCGAGCAATGATGGTTCGTGGGACTCCTGAGGCAGCTGTCCAGTACCGGCTGGGATGAGAATCAGCACCTCCAAATCCGAGGCCATGGTGCTCGACCGGAAAAAGGTGCCTTGCCCTCTTCAGGTGGGTGGAGAGGTCCTTCCTCAAGTGGAGGAGTTCAAGTATCTCGGGGTCTTGTTCACGAGTGAGGGGAGGATGGAGCGTGAGATTGACAGGCGGATCGGTGCAGCGTGCGCAGTGATGCGGTCGCTGTATCGGCACGTTGTGGTGAAGAGGGAGCTGAGCCGAAAGGCAAAGCTCTCAATTTACCGGTCAATCTTCGTTCCCTCCCTCACCTATGGTCATGAGCTGTGGGTAATGACCGAAAGAACGAGATCGCGGATACAAGCGGTCGAAATGAGCTTCCTCCGCAGAGTGGCTGGGCGCTCCCTTAGAGATAAGGTGAGGAGCTCGGTCACACGGGAGGAGCTCGGAGTAGAGCCGCTGCTTCTCCACGTCGAGAGGAACCAGTTGAGGTGGCTCGGGCATCTGTTCAGGATGCCTCCTGGACGCCTTCCTGGGGAGGTATTCCGGGCACGTCCCACCGGGAGGAGGCCCCGGGGAAGACCCAGGACACGCTGGAGAGACTATGTCTCTCAGCTGGCCTGGGAACGCCTTGGGGTCCCCCCGGACGAGCTGGAGGAGGTGTGTGTGGATAGGGAAGTCTGGGCGTCTCTGCTTAGACTGCTGCCCCCGCGACCCGGCAACGGATAAAGCGGAAGAAAATGGATGGATGGATGGATAACTTTTTTTCAAAAAGGTCTCACCCGCAAAGCCGTCAGAATCACCAGGGACCCTACGCACCCATCACACAGTCTCTTCAGAGTAATGCCTTCAGGGAGGAGACTGCGGATTCTACGGGCCAGGTCGAGTCGCCTTAAGAACAGTTTCGTACACAGGGCCATCGGGAAGCTGAACTCCCTGCCCTCCCTCCCACCCCTCTTCCCCCACCCCCCGCTTCACAATCAAGGATCAGAGAAATATATTTTCGAATCAGTCACATGGTTTGACAAATAAAACAATCTTGAATCTTGAATTATTTTTATATATAGCTTCATCAGATAGGAAAAAAAAGAAGTACAAATTGAAGATGTATACAGTATTTGGCCTGGTAAAAAAGAGAAGTTTCTGGGGGTGCAAGGCAGCTTGGTAGTTGTGTCACATGCATGATGCATTGATGGTACAAGCTTATTGGCAGCGACTGTCGTTATGAATCTCAAATCCATTCTTTGCTGCGTTTTATCCCCCTTTTCTACTTTTGCTGTGCCTTGTCAGCTGCTCCATGTAAACAAAAAACATAAAGGCCATACAATATAGCAAGCCCCAAAACATACAACACTCATACTCTCATAATGTAAGTCTTTGAGTTTTAACAACTTTTTTTAACAACAAAAAACAGAAATATATATTGTGTTAATTCTGAAATACTAATTGTGTAATTGTAATATGAAACTTATGGCACAATAAAGTAACAAAAAAAATGTCTAATTTACACTCCTGGTAAAGGTCTCTTCTCCATTTATAAAAAAGCTATTGACGATTCAATCATAAAAAATATAAAAAAGATATTTCTGCTGAAAACAAAGGTTGTAGTAGTTAGACATGTTAGTTATTGATCATACCTGAGAATTTGGTGACCACGCCCCTTTTTGAAAAAAAGTTATTGAAAATTCATATTCATATTTAATCATAAAAAATATAAAAAAGATGTTTCTGCTGAAAACAAAGGTTGTAGTAGTTAGACATGGTAGTTATTGATCATACCTGAGAATTTGGTAACCACGCCCCTTTTAGAAAAAAAGTTATTGAAAATTCATATTCATATTTAATCATATTTATTCATGAAAAATATAAAAAAAGAGACAAATGCTGAAAACAAAGGTTGTAGTAGTTATATATGGTAGTTATTGATCATACCTGAGAATTTGGTAACCACGCCCCTTTTAGAAAAAAAGTTATTGAAAATTCATATTCATATTTAATCATATTTATTCATGAAAAATATAAAAAAAGAGACAAATGCTGAAAACAAAGGTTGTAGTAGTTAGACATGGTAGTTATTGATCATACCTGAGAATTTGGTGACCACGCCCCTTTTTGAAAAAAAGTTATTGAAAATTCATATTCATATTTAATCATAAAAAATATAAAAAAGATATTTCTGCTGAAAACAAAGGTTGTAGTAATTAGACGTGTTAGTTATTGATCATACCTGAGAATTTGGTGACCACGCCCCTTTTTGAAAAAAAGTTATTGAAAATTCATATTCATATTTAATCATAAAAAATATAAAAAATATATTTCTGCTGAAAACAAAGGTTGTAGTAGTTAGACATGGTAGTTATTGATCATACCTGAGAATTTGGTGACCACGCCCCTTTTTGAAAAAAAGTTATTGAAAATTCATATTAATATTTAATCATAAAAAATATAAAAAAGATATTTCTGCTGAAAACAAAGGTTGTAGTAGTTAGACATGTTAGTTATTGATCATACCTGAGAATTTGGTGACCACGCCCCTTTTTGAAAAAAAGTTATTGAAAATTCATATTCATATTTAATCATATTTATTCATGAAAAATATAAAAAAGAGACAAATGCTGAAAACAAAGGTTGTAGTAGTTAGATATGGCCATTATTTATAGTATTTGAGAGTTTAGTGCATGTACTTGGCTTAAAATAAAAACTTTTGTTCGTTTACACAGCTGCTATTGGCATTTGTTGACGCTCCCTAAGTGCTTTTCTCGGCACTTGCGGCGCATTGGGTTCAATGGATTTCTCTGCATTAAAACAGCGCATTGGATTTTAAAAATCGATGTTGTAGTAGTTAGCCTATGTAGAGGTGATCCTTTTGGCACAATTACTTTCGTTTAACAACGTAGCTTTCGTGAGATATTGACCGCGGAAGTCCGAATCTGTGAATATCAAGCTAACTTTACCGAAGTCCGGAGGAGGTAGTCAGGCAGGTCGCAGAGGTAAAAGGAACCCGACTCTTTAGCACTGTAAAGTGCACATGATTGCAATAAATATTATATATATTATATGATCTAATATATATAATATTTATGATCTAATATATATAATATTTATGATATATAATATGTATGATCTAATGTATATAATATTTATGATCTAATATATATAATATTTATGATATATAATATCCATGATACCAGGGGAAGTATTTGCTCAATTCAAAAGAATTATCAGAGAAAAAGACCCAAGATTAATATAAAGAAAATGTGACACTTAATAATCTAGCCTTTGAAAAGAGCAACGAAACACTGGACCAGACCGAGGGGAGTCTGAGCCGAGACTCATCAGAACATGGACCAGACCGAGGGGAGTCTGAGCCGAGACTCATCAGAACATGGACCAGACCGAGGGGAGTCTGAGCCGAGACTCATCAGAACATGGACCAGACCGAGGGGAGTCTGAGCCGAGACTCATCAGAACATGGACCAGACCGAGGGGAGTCTGAGCCGAGACTCATCAGAACATGGACCAGACCGAGGGGAGTCTGAGCCGAGACTCATCAGAACATGGACCAGACCGAGGGGAGTCTGAGCCGAGACTCATCAGAACATGGACCAGACCGAGGGGAGTCTGAGCCGAGACTCATCAGAACATGGACCAGACCGAGGGGAGTCTGAGCTGAGACTCATCAGAACATGGACCAGACCGAGGGGAGTCTGAGCCGAGACTCATCAGAACATGGACCAGACCGAGGGGAGTCTGAGCCGAGACTCATCAGAACATGGACCAGACCGAGGGGAGTCTGAGCTGAGACTCATCAGAACATGGACCAGACCGAGGGGAGTCTGAGCCGAGACTCATCAGAACATGGACCAGACCGAGGGGAGTCTGAGCCGAGACTCATCAAAACATGGACCAGACCGAGGGGAGTCTGAGCTGAGACTCATCAGAACATGGACCAGACCGAGGGGAGTCTGAGCCGAGACTCATCAGAACATGGACCAGACCGAGGGGAGTCTGAGCCGAGACTCATCAAAACATGGACCAGACCGAGGGGAGTCTGAGCCGAGACTCATCAGAACATGGACCAGACCGAGGGGAGTCTGAGCCGAGACTCATCAAAACATGGACCAGACCGAGGGGAGTCTGAGCCGAGACTCATCAGAACATGGACCAGACCGAGGGGAGTCTGAGCCGAGACTCATCAGAACATGGACCAGACCGAGGGGAGTCTGAGCCGAGACTCATCAGAACATGGACCAGACCGAGGGGAGTCTGAGCTGAGACTCATCAGAACATGGACCAGACCGAGGGGAGTCTGAGCCGAGACTCATCAGAACATGGACCAGACCGAGGGGAGTCTGAGCCGAGACTCATCAGAACATGGACCAGACCGAGGGGAGTCTGAGCTGAGACTCATCAGAACATGGACCAGACCGAGGGGAGTCTGAGCCGAGACTCATCAGAACATGGACCAGACCGAGGGGAGTCTGAGCTGAGACTCAGGGGAGAGAGGGGACTCACACTCAGTGATCTTTATGAAGATGTTTGGAGAGGAGCGGAAACTTTTGGAAATATTTACAACAAAGAAAGTGTGTCATAAATGGAAGGTGCAGAATTCAAATCCAGTCGTGGAGTTTTGTAAACTTTCTGAGGGAACCCACAGAGAGGCTTTTTTATCAAATATTTAATAATCTAAGAAAAAATATGTCTGAAAATCTAAAAGTAAAAGAGATTTGGGATGTGATATTGACATAAACAGGGGACAAAATACTCTGGATTCGGGAAGATCTGTAAAAGATCAGTAAAAGCGGCGAGAGGGAAATGAACACATTCCCATTTTGGGACAAAGTTCTGGAATGTGCAGAGAGTGGATTGGTAAAACCATACCCAGGGCACCCAGGGCACCCAGGGCACCCAGGCTGTGTTTACTCGTGGATCAATCGGTTCTGCCCAGAATAACCAAGTGTGAATATATAGTTTTGAAGGCGGGGTCAGCAGCCGCTCAATGATTCTTTGTGTCTGGAAAAACCCATGGACGACAAATACAGAGAGTGGTCTCTCTCATAAAAACTATTGTCCAGTGGTCTCTCTCATAAAAACTATTGTCCAGTGGTCTCTCTCATGAAAACTATTGTCCAGTGGTCTCTCTCATAAAAACTATTGTCCAGTGGTCTCTCTCATAAAAACTATTGTCCAGTGGTCTCTCTCATAAAAACTATTGTCCAGTGGTCTCTCTCATAAAAACTATTGTCTCGGCTAAAGGGCCATTCTGACATATGTAAATATAAATATGTGTGTCTGTGTCTGTCTGTGTGTGTCTGTGTGTGTGTGTCTGTCTGTGTGTGTCTGTGTGTGTGTGTGTGTGTCTGTCTGTGTGTGTGTGTGTGTCTGTCTGTGTGTGTCTGTGTGTGTGTGTCTGTGTGTGTGTCTGTGTGTGTGTCTGTGTGTGTGCCGGGGTGTGTCTGTCTGTGTGTGTCTGTGTGTGTGTGTGTGTGTGTGTCTGTGTGTGTGTGTCTGTGTGTGTCTGTGTGTGTGTGTGTGTGTGTGTGTGTGTGTGTGTGTGTGTGTGTCTGTGTGTGTGTCTGTGTGTGTGCCTGTGTGTGTGTGTCTGTGTGTGTGTCTGTGTGTGTCTGTCTGTCTGTCTGTGTGTGTGTGTGTGCAGGAATGTGCATGTGAACATGTATTATTTATCATTATTATCATTATTATTATTATTATTATTATTATTTTTAGTGATTATTATTTCTTTTGTTTGGTAACTTCTGTCATTTTTCTTTTTTGAAACATTTTTGTGTTTTTTTTTTGGGCCTTTCTTTATTTCCTTTAAAGTAATAAATCAGATGCTTTACTCCAAACACAAACTGATGTGTGCGCGCTAAACAAATAACCTGATGTCAGACGTTTGTGGCGTCATAAAGATTGTGTTTGAACATATTTAAAGTTAAACTTTATTGAACCTCAGAGAATAATCTTTAACTTTGTTTATTCACATCTGACCTCATGACCTCAGTCTCCTCTCTCTGGCCTCTCTCTGGTCTCTCTCTGGTCTCTCTCTCTGGTCTCTCTCTGGTCTCTCTCTCTGGTCTCTCTCTCTGGTCTCTCTCTCTCTCTCTCTGGTCTCTCTCTGGTCTCTCTCTGGTCTCTCTCTCTGGTCTCTCTCTCTGGCCTCTCTCTGGTCTCTCTCTGGTCCCTCTCTCTGGTCTCTCTCTGGTCTCTCTCTCTGGCCTCTCTCTGGTCTCTCTCTGGTCTCTCTCTAGTCTCTCACTGGTCTCTCTCTGGTCTCGCTCTGGTCTCGTTCTGGTCTCTCTCTGGTCTCTCTCTGGTCTCTCTCTCTCTCTCTCTGGCCTCTCTCTGGTCTCTCTCTGGTCTCTCTCTCTGGTCTCTCTCTCTGGCCTCTCTCTGGTCTCTCTCTGGTCTCTCTTTCTGGCCTCTCTCTGGTCTCTCTCTGGTCTCTCTCTGGTCTCTCTCTGGTCTCTCTCTGGTCTCTCTCTGGTCTCTCTCTGGTCTCTCTCTCTGGTCTCTCTCTCTGGTCTCTCTCTGGTCTCTCTCTGGTCTCTCTTTCTGGCCTCTCTCTGGTCTCTCTCTCTGGTCTCTCTCTCTGGTCTCTCTCTGGTCTCTCTCTGGTCTCTCTCTGGTCTCTCTCTGGTCTCTCTCTCTGGTCTCTCTCTCTGGTCTCTCTCTGGTCTCGCTCTGGTCTCGCTCTGGTCTCGTTCTGGTCTCTCTCTGGTCTCTCTCTGGTCTCTCTGGTCTCGCTCTGGTTTCTCTCTGGTCTCTCTCTGGTCTCTCTCTCTGGTCTCCCTCTCTGGCCTCTCTCTGGTCTCTCTCTCTGGCCTCTCTCTGGTCTCTCTCTGGTCTCTCTCTGGTCTCTCTCTGGTCTCTCTCTGGTCTCTCTCTGGTCTCACTCTGGTCTCGTTCTGGTCTCTCTCTGGTCTCTCTCTGGTCTCTCTCTGGTCTCTCTCTGGTCTCTCTCTCTGGTCTCTCTCTCTGGTCTCTCTCTGGTCTCTCTCTGGTCTCTCTGGTCTCGCTCTGGTTTCTCTCTGGTCTCTCTCTGGCCTCTCTCTGGTCTCTCTCTGGTCTCTCTCTGGTCTCTCTCTGGTCTCTCTCTGGTCTCTCTCTGGTCTCGCTCTGGTCTCGCTCTGGTCTCGCTCTGGTCTCGCTCTGGTCTCTCTCTGGGTCTCGCTCTGGTCTCGCACTGGTCTCGCTCTGGTCTCGCTCTGGTCTCGCTCTGGTCTCTCTCTGGCCTCTCTCTGGTCTCTCTCTGGTCTCGCTCTGGTCTCGCTCTGGTCTCGCTCTGGTCTCGCTCTGGTCTCGCTCTGGTCTCTCTCTGGTCTCTCTCTGGTCTCTCTCTGGTCTCGCTCTGGTCTCTCTCTGGTCTCGCTCTGGTCTCGCTCTGGTCTCTCTCTGGTCTCTCTCTGGTCTCTCTCTGGTCTCTCTCTCTGGTCTCGCTCTGGTCTCGCTCTGGTCTCTCTCTGGTCTCTCTCTCTGGTCTCTCTCTGGTCTCACTCTGGTCTCTCTCTGGTCTCTCTCTGGTCTCTCTCTCTGGTCTCGCTCTGGTCTCTCTCTGGTCTCTCTCTGGTCTCTCTCTGGTCTCTCTCTCTGGTCTCTCTCTGGTCTCTCTCTCTGGTCTCTCTCTGGTCTCGCTCTGGTCTCTCTCTGGTCTCTCTCTCTGGTCTCTCTCTCTGGTCTCTCTCTGGTCTCTCTCTGGTCTCTCTCTCTGGTCTCTCTCTGGTCTCTCTCTCTGGTCTCGCTCTGGTCTCGCTCTGGTCTCGCTCTGGTCTCTCTCTGGTCTCTCTCTGGTCTCTCTCTGGTCTCTCTCTGGTCTCTCTCTCTGGTCTCTCTCTGGTCTCTCTCTGGTCTCGCTCTGGTCTCTCTCTGGTCTCTCTCTGGTCTCTCTCTGGTCTCTCTCTGGTCTCTCTCTGGTCTCTCTCTCTGGTCTCTCTCTGGTCTCTCTCTGGTCTCTCTCCTACAGTTTCCACATAAACGTGTCGTTGGCGTGAAACAGGATTAAACTCTTACTCTTTAAATGTTCAGACCTAATGTCTCAGTGTTTTAGGGATTTACTGAGAATGTGGCAGTAAACAAAACCATGTGGACCAGGACTGAGGCTGTAGACCCAGGTCTGAGTCTGTAGATCCAGGACTGAGTCTGTAGATCCAGGACTGAGGCTGTAGATCCAGGTCTGAGGCTGTAGACCCAGGACTGAGGCTTTAGACCCAGGTCTGAGGCTGTGGACCCAGGACTGAGGCTGTAGACCCAGGACTGAGGCTGTAGACCCAGGACTGAGGCTGTAGATCAGGTCTGAGTCTGTGTTTCTCCTCAGAGAAACCGGTGGAGCTCCGAGTTGAAGACTGTGAGGATCCAAAGAAGAAGAAGCAGCGCAGACAGAGGACTCACTTCACGTCGCAGCAGCTGCAGGAGCTCGAGGCCACGTTCCAGAGAAACAGATACCCAGACATGTCCACCAGGGAAGAGATCGCTGTGTGGACCAACCTGACCGAGGCCAGGGTCCGGGTGAGAGGGGGAGAGGGGGGAGATCGCTGTGTGGAACAACCTGACGTTCACACGTTCACACGTTCAGGCGTTCAGGCGTTCAGGCGTTCAGGCGTTCAGGCGTTCACACGTTCACACGTTCAGACGTTCAGACGTTCAGACGTTCAGACGTTCAGGCGTTCAGACGTTCAGGCGTTCAGGCGTTCACACGTTCACACGTTCAGGCGTTCACACGTTCACACGTTCAGGCGTTCACACGTTCACACGTTCAGACGTTCAGGCGTTCACACGTTCAGACGTTCAGACGTTCAGATTTTCAGGCGTTCACACGTTCAGACGTTCACACGTTCAGACGTTCACACGTTCAGACGTTCACACGTTCACACGTTCAGACGTTCACACGTTCAGACGTTCAGACGTTCACACGTTCACAGTTCAGACGTTCACACGTTCACACGTTCAGACGTTCACACGTTCAGACGTTCACACGTTCAGACGTTCACACGTTCAGACGTTCACACGTTCAGACGTTCACACGTTCACACGTTCAGACGTTCAGGCGTTCACACGTTCACACGTTCACACGTTCAGACGTTCACACGTTCAGACGTTCACACGTTCAGACGTTCACACGTTCAGACGTTCAGACGTTCAGACGTTCAGACGTTCAGACGTTCACACGTTCAGACGTTCACACGTTTACGCGTTCAGACGTTCACACGTTCACACGTTCAGACGTTCACACGTTCACACGTTCAGACGTTCACAGTTCAGACGTTCAGAAGTTCAGACGTTCACACGTTCAGATTTTCACACGTTCACACGTTCAGACGTTCACACGGTCAGACGTTCAGACGTTCACACGTTCAGACGTTCAGACGTTCAGGCGTTCAGGCGTTCACACGTTCACACGTTCAGACGTTCAGACGTTCAGGCGTTCAGACGTTCAGGCGTTCAGGCGTTCACACGTTCACACGTTCAGGCGTTCACACGTTCACACGTTCAGACGTTCAGGCGTTCACACGTTCACACATTCAGACGTTCAGATTTTCACACGTTCACACGTTCAGACGTTCACACGGTCAGACGTTCAGACGTTCAGACGTTCAGACGTTCACACGTTCAGGCATTCACACGTTCACACATTCAGACGTTCAGATTTTCACACGTTCACACGTTCAGGCATTCACACGTTCAGACGTTCAGACGTTCAGACGTTCAGACGTTCAGACGTTCAGACGTTCAGACGTTCACACGTTCACACGTTCACACGTTCAGGCGTTCACACGTTCACACGTTCAGACGTTCACACGTTCAGACGTTCACACGTTCAGACGTTCACACGTTCAGGCATTCACACGTTCACACATTCAGACGTTCAGATTTTCACACGTTCACACGTTCACACGTTCAGACGTTCACACGTTCACACGTTCAGACGTTCAGACGTTCACACGTTCACACATTCACACGTTCAGACGTTCACACGTTCAGACGTTCAGACGTTCACACGTTCAGACGTTCACACGTTCACACGTTCACACGTTCAGACGTTCAGACGTTCAGACGTTCAAACGTTCAGACGTTCAGACGTTCAGACGTTCAGACGTTCAGACGTTCACACGTTCAGACGTTCAGACGTTCACACGTTCACACGTTCACACGTTCAGACGTTCACACGTTCAGACGTTCACACGTTCACACGTTCACACGTTCAGACGTTCAGAAGTTCACACGTTCAGACAATCACACGTTCACAGTTCAGACGTTCAGACGTTCACAGTTCAGACGTTCGCACGTTTGCACGTTCACACGTTCAGACGTTCACACGTTCAGACGTTCACACGTTCACACGTTCAGACAATCACACGTTCACAGTTCAGACGTTCAGACGTTCACAGTTCAGACGTTCAGACGTTCAGACGTTCACACGTTCAGACGTTCACACGTTCAGACGTTCAGAGGTTCAGAGGTTCAGACGTTCACGCGTTCAGGCGTTCACACGTTCAGGTGTTCACACGTTCACACGTTCAGACGTTCACACGTTCACACGTTCAGACGTTCACACGATCAGACGTTCACACGTTCAGACGTTCACACGTTCAGAGGTTCAGAGGTTCAGACGTTCACGCGTTCAGGCGTTCACGCGTTCACACGTTCACACGTTCAGACGTTCACACGTTCAGACGTTCACACGTTCAGACGTTCACACGTTCAGACGTTCACACGTTCAGACGTTCACACGATCAGACGTTCACACGTTCAGACGTTCACACGTTCAGACGTTCACACGTTCAGACGTTCACACGATCAGACGTTCAGACGTTCACACGTTCAGACATTCACACGTTCACAGTTCAGACGTTCAGACGTTCACACGTTCACACGTTCAGACGTTCACGCGTTCACACGTTCAGACGTTCACACGTTCAGACGTTCAGACGTTCACACGTTCAGACGTTCAGACGTTCACACGTTCACAGTTCAGACGTTCACACGTTCAGACGTTCAGACGTTCACACATTCAGACGTTCACACGTTCACACGTTCAGACGTTCACACGTTCAGACGTTCACACGTTTACACGTTCAGACGTTCAGACGTTCAGACGTTCACACGTTCACACGTTCACACGTTCAGACGTTCACACGTTCAGACGTTCACACGTTCAGACGTTCACACGTTCAGACGTTCACACGTTCACAGTTCAGACGTTCAGACGTTCAGACGTTCACACGTTCACAGTTCAGACGTTCAGACGTTCAGACGTTCACACGTTTACACGTTCAGACGTTCAGACGTTCACACGTTCACACGTTCAGACGTTCACACGTTCAGACGTTCACACGTTCACAGTTCAGACGTTCAGACGTTCAGACGTTCACACGTTCAGACGTTCACACGTTCAGACGTTCACACGTTCACACGTTCAGACGTTCAGACGTTCAGACGTTCACACGTTCACACGTTCACACGTTCAGACGTTCAGACGTTCACACGTTCAGACGTTCACACGTTCAGACGTTCAGACGTTCACACGTTCACACGTTCAGACGTTCAGACGTTCACACGTTCACACGTTCACACGTTCAGACGTTCAGACGGTTCACACGTTCAGACGTTCACACGTTCAGACGTTCAGACGTTCAGACGTTCACACGTTCAGACGTTCAGACGTTCAGACGTTCAGACGTTCACACGTTCACACGTTCAGACGTTCAGACGTTCAGACGTTCAGACGTTCACACGTTCAGACGTTCACACGTTCACACGTTCAGACGTTCACACGTTCACACGTTCACACGTTCAGACGTTCACACGTTCAGACGTTCACACGTTCAGATGTTCACACGTTCAGACGTTCACACGTTCACAGTTCAGACGTTCAGACGTTCAGACGTTCAGACGTTCACACGTTCACAGTTCAGACGTTCAGACGTTCAGACGTTCACACGTTCACGTTCACGTTCAGACGTTCACACGTTCACACGTTCAGACGTTCAGACGTTCACACGTTCACAGTTCAGACGTTCAGACGTTCAGACGTTCACACGTTCAGACGTTCACACGTTCAGACGTTCACACGTTCACACGTTCAGACGTTCACACGTTCAGACGTTCAGACGTTCACACGTTCACACGTTCAGACGTTCAGACGGTTCACACGTTCAGACGTTCACACGTTCAGACGTTCAGACGTTCAGACGTTCACACGTTCACACGTTCAGACGTTCAGACGTTCACACGTTCACACGTTCACACGTTCAGACGTTCAGACGGTTCACACGTTCAGACGTTCACACGTTCAGACGTTCAGACGTTCAGACGTTCACACGTTCAGACGTTCAGACGTTCAGACGTTCACACGTTCAGACGTTCAGACGTTCAGACGTTCACACGTTCAGACGTTCACACGTTCACACGTTCACACGTTCAGACGTTCACACGTTCAGACGTTCACACGTTCACACGTTCAGACGTTCAGACGTTCAGACGTTCACACGTTCACACGTTCACACGTTCAGACGTTCACACGTTCACACGTTCACACATTCAGACGTTCACACGTTCAGACGTTCAGACGTTCAGACGTTCACACGTTCACACGTTCAGACGTTCAGACGTTCACACGTTCAGACGTTCACACGTTCAGACGTTCCGTTTTTCACACGTTCAGACGTTCACACATTCATACGTTCGCACGTTTGCACGTTCACACGTTTGCACGTTCACACGTTCAGACGTTCACACGTTCAGACGTTCACACGTTCACACGTTCACACGTTCAGACAATCACACGTTCACAGTTCAGACGTTCACACGTTCACAGTTCAGACGTTCAGACGTTCACACGTTCAGACGTTCACACGTTCAGACGTTCACACGTTCAGACGTTCACACGTTCAGACGTTCAGAGGTTCAGACGTTCACGCGTTCAGGCGTTCACACGTTCAGGCGTTCACACGTTCACACGTTCAGACGTTCACACGTTCACACGTTCAGACGTTCACACGATCAGACGTTCACACGTTCAGACGTTCACACGTTCAGAGGTTCAGAGGTTCAGACGTTCACGCGTTCAGGCTTTCACGCGTTCACACGTTCACACGTTCAGACGTTCACACGTTCAGACGTTCACACGTTCACACGTTCAGACGTTCACACGATCAGACGTTCACACGTTCAGACGTTCACACGTTCACACGTTCACACGTTCACACGTTCAGACGTTCAGACGTTCACACGTTCAGACGTTCACACGTTCACAGTTCAGACGTTCAGACGTTCACACGTTCAGACGTTCACACGTTCACACGTTCACACGTTCAGACGTTCAGACGTTCAGACGTTCACGCGTTCAGGCGTTCAGGCGTTCACACGTTCACACGTTCAGACGTTCACACGTTCAGACGTTCACACGTTCAGACGTTCAGACGTTCACACGTTCACAGTTCAGACGTTCACACGTTCACACGTTCAGACGTTCACACGTTCAGACGTTCACACGTTCAGACGTTCAGACGTTCACACATTCAGACGTTCACACGTTCACACGTTCAGACGTTCACACGTTTACACGTTCAGACGTTCACACGTTCACACGTTCACACGTTCACACGTTCAGACGTTCAGACGTTCACACGTTCAGACGTTCACACGTTCAGACGTTCACACGTTCACAGTTCAGACGTTCAGACGTTCAGACGTTCAGACGTTCACACGTTTACACGTTCAGACATTCAGACGTTCACACGTTCACACGTTCACACGTTCAGACGTTCAGACGTTCACACGTTCAGACGTTCACACGTTCACAATTCAGACGTTCAGACGTTCACACGTTCAGACGTTCACACGTTCACACGTTCAGACGTTCACACGTTCAGACGTTCACACGTTCACACGTTCACACGTTCAGACGTTCAGACGTTCAGACGTTCACACGTTCACACGTTCACACGTTCAGACGTTCAGACGTTCACACGTTCAGACGTTCAGACGTTCACACGTTCAGACGTTCACACGTTCAGACGTTCAGACGTTCAGACGTTCACACGTTCAGACGTTCAGACGTTCAGACGTTCACACGTTCACACGTTCAGACGTTCACACGTTCAGACGTTCACACGTTCAGACGTTCACACGTTCACACGTTCACACGTTCAGACGTTCACACGTTCAGACGTTCACACGTTCAGAGGTTCAGAGGTTCAGACGTTCACGCGTTCAGGCTTTCACGCGTTCACACGTTCACACGTTCAGACGTTCACACGTTCAGACGTTCACACGTTCACACGTTCAGACGTTCACACGTTCAGACGTTCACACAATCAGACGTTCACACGTTCAGACGTTCACACGTTCACACGTTCAGACGTTCACACGTTCAGACGTTCACACGTTCAGACGTTCACAGTTCAGACGTTCAGACGTTCACACGTTCAGACGTTCACACGTTCACACGTTCACACGTTCAGACGTTCAGACGTTCAGACGTTCACGCGTTCAGGCGTTCAGGCGTTCACACGTTCACACGTTCACACGTTCAGACGTTCACACGTTCAGACGTTCACACGTTCACAGTTCAGACGTTCACACGTTCACACGTTCAGACGTTCACACGTTCAGACGTTCACACGTTCAGACGTTCAGACGTTCAGACGTTCACACATTCAGACGTTCACACGTTCACACGTTCAGACGTTCACACGTTTACACGTTCAGACGTTCAGACGTTCACACGTTCACACGTTCACACGTTCAGACGTTCAGACGTTCACACGTTCAGACGTTCACACGTTCAGACGTTCACACGTTCACAGTTCAGACGTTCAGACGTTCAGACGTTCAGACGTTCAGACGTTCAGACGTTCACACGTTTACACGTTCAGACATTCAGACGTTCACACGTCCACACGTTCACACGTTCAGACGTTCAGACGTTCACACGTTCAGACGTTCACACGTTCACAGTTCAGACGTTCAGACGTTCACACGTTCAGACGTTCACACGTTCACACGTTCAGACGTTCACACGTTCAGACGTTCACACGTTCACACGTTCACACGTTCAGACGTTCAGACGTTCAGACGTTCACACGTTCACACGTTCACACGTTCAGACGTTCAGACGTTCACACGTTCAGACGTTCAGACGTTCACACGTTCAGACGTTCACACGTTCAGACGTTCAGACGTTCAGACGTTCAGACGTTCACACGTTCAGACGTTCAGACGTTCAGACGTTCACACGTTCACACGTTCAGACGTTCACACGTTCAGACGTTCACACGTTCAGACGTTCACACGTTCACACGTTCAGACGTTCACACGTTCAGACGTTCACACGTTCAGACGTTCACACGTTCACACGTTCAGACGTTCACACGTTCACACGTTCAGACGTTCACACGTTCAGACGTTCACACGTTCAGACGTTCACACGTTCACACGTTCAGACGTTCACACGTTCAGACGTTCACACGTTCAGACGTTCACACGTTCAGACGTTCAGACGTTCACACGTTCACACGTTCAGACGTTCAGACGTTCAGACGCTGAGGCCCAGAGAATGATGTTCATTATTTATTCATTTACTTCTAAAGTTCAGACGCTGCAGTGGGTCTGACACCTTTGTATAATATAGAGTTCAGTACAGGTTTGTGTGTTTGTTTGTGTGTGTGTGTGTGTGTGTGTGTGTGTTCTAACCTGAGTGTGTGTGTTGCAGGTGTGTGTGTTCTTACCCGTGTGTTGTGTGTTGCAGGTGTGTGTGTGTTGCAGGTGTGGTTCTTACCCGTGTGTTGTGTGTTGCAGGTGTGGTTTAAGAACCGGCGGGCCAAGTGGAGGAAGCGTGAGCGGAACCAGCAGATGGACCTGTGTAAGAACTCGTACCTGCCTCAGTTCTCGGGGCTGGTGCAGCCGTACGACGACATGTACCCCACCTACAGCTACAACAACTGGACCAATAAGACGCTGGCGCCGGCGCCGCTCTCCTCCAAGAACTTCCCGTTCTTCAACAGCATGAACCCGCTGACCTCTCAGTCCATGTTCCCCTCTGCTCCTAACTCCATCACCATGACGATGGCGTCCGGGATGGGCCACTCGGCCGCCATGGCAGCGCCGGGACTCAACAACATGAACCTGAACGGCATCGGCGCCTCCGGCATTAACTCGGCCATGACGTCGTCGGCGTGTCCTTACGGGCCGCCGGCCTCGCCGTACAGCGTCTACAGAGACACGTGCGGCTCCAGCCTGGCCTCGCTGCGCCTCAAGTCCAAGCCGCACCCGCCCTTCGCCTACAGCGGCTTGTCGAGCGCCAGCTCTAGTCTGAGCTCCAGCCTGAACGCCTGTCAGTACAACAGCTGACCTCCAGGGCCATTAGACCTTCTCTGACCAGGGTCTAAAGTCTACAGTCAGATGGTCCTCAGGGCAGGTGCGGCTGCAGCACAGACTCCGCCCACTTCCTCACTTTGAACTGAAAGATTTGAGAAATGGGCGGAGTCTGGCGTTCTCCGATGATGATCCACGAGACTCGACCACATCTATGGACCAAAAGACTGTTCTCTGATCTGTGTTGGAGAATCGACAACTTTGTAAAGTCCTCAGAGAAAACTGATGATTTAGAACCCGGTGAAAATATAAATAAACTGAACTAAGTTAAGAACCATCAAAACAGCTCCAGGTCCTGAACCATCACCTCAGACCTTCACTGTTGCTCTGTGTAAATACTGCTGCGTCACATGGTCACGTCACATGGTCGCTCCACATGGTCACGTCACATTGTCACATCACATGGTCGTGTCACATGGTGGCATCACATGGTCACGTCACATGATCATGTCACATGGTCGTTTTAAATGGTCGCGTCACATGGTTGTGTCACATGGTGGCATCACATGGTCACTTCACATGGTCATGTCACATGGCGGCGTCACATGGCGGCGTCACATGGCTACTCCACATGGTCATGTCACACATCATGTCACATGGTCATGTCACATGGTCATGTCACATGGTCATGTCACATGGCGGCTCCACCTGGTCACGTCGCATGGTCATGTCACATGGCCGCTCCACACGGTCACGTCACATGGTCGCGTCACATGGTCACGTCACATGGTCACGTCACATGGTCACGTCACATAGTCACGTCACATGGTCACGTCACATGGTCACGTCACATGGTCATGTCACATGGCGGCTCCACCTGGTCACGTCGCATGGTCATGTCACATGGCCGCTCCACACGGTCACGTCACATGGTTGCGTCACACGGTCACGTCACATGGTCACGTCACATAGTCACGTCACATGGTCACGTCACATGGTCACATGACTCTGACCTGTCTTCTCTGTGCTGGACTCGGGCTCTTGGGGCTGAAGCGTTCGTCTCGTCTGTTATAAAGTGTGAAAGTGAAACCGTCCTGAAGCCTCTGAAACATCCTCCTCTGCAGGGGGCGCTGTTGTCCTCATGGTGCAGTGTGCACGCTCCTCTGCAGGGGGCGCTGTTGTCCTCATGGTGCAGTGTGCACGCTCCTCTGCAGGGGGCGCTGTTGTCCTCATGGTGCAGTGTGCACGCTCCTCTGCAGGGGGCGCTGTTGTCCTCATGGTGCAGTGTGCACGCTCCTCTGCAGGGGGCGCTGTTGTCCTCATGGTGCAGTGTGCACGCTCCTCTGCAGGGGGCGCTGTTGTCCTCATGGTGCAGTGTGCACGCTCCTCTGCAGGGGGCGCTGTCTGTACCATGTGCTTAGCTTTAATCGTATACAGTCCATATGGTGATTCTTGTGTTCATAGTAAATATGTTTGTTTGAATAAAAATAACTTTTATTTCACACACGACACATCAGTCTCTTCTGTACATGTTTGGAACTCCACCTGCTGGTGAGGGTGGGAACTGCAGGAACACTCCACCTGCTGGTGAGGGTGGGAACTGCAGGAACACTCCACCTGCTGGTGAGGGTGGGAACTGCAGGAACACTCCACCTGCTGGTGAGGGTGGGAACTGCAGGAACACTCTACCTGCTGGTGACAGTGGGAACTGCAGGAACACTCCACCTGCTGGTGAGGGTGGGAACTGCAGGAACACTCCACCTGCTGGTGACAGTGGGAACTGCAGGAACACTCCACCTGCTGGTGAGGGTGGGAACTGCAGGAACACTCCACCTGCTGGTGACAGTGGGAACTGCAGGAACACTCCAACTGCTGGTGACAGTGGGAACTGCAGGAACACTCCACCTGCTGGTGACAGTGGGAACTGCAGGAACACTCCACCTGCTGGTGACAGTGGGAACTGCAGGAACACTCCAACTGCTGGTGACAGTGGGAACTGCAGGAACACTCCACCTGCTGGTCACAGTGGGAACTGCAGGAACCCTCCACCTGCTGGTGACAGTGGGAACTGCAGGAACACTCCAACTGCTGGTGACAGTGGGAACTGCAGGAACACTCCAACTGCTGGTGACAGTGGGAACTGCAGGAACACTCCACCTGCTGGTCACAGTGGGAACTGCAGGAACACTCCACCTGCTGGTGACAGTGGGAACTGCAGGAACACTCCACTTGCTGGTGATGGGGGGAACTGCAGCTTTAAAACCCGTGGTTATGTGGGAAATGGATTTCACCAAAATCACAGAAAATGTTTTTTTTATGTAACACAAGTAGTTAGTCCTGACACCTGCATACTCCGCCTCCTCATACCTGCTGACTCCGCCTCCTCATACCTGCTGACTCCGCCTCCTCATACCTGCTGACTCCGCCTCCTCATACCTGCTGACTCCGCCTTCTCATACCTGCTGACTCCGCCTCCTCATACCTGCTGACTCCGCCTCCTCATATCTCCAATGCACAAGTGTCAGATACAGACGTCCACAGGTGTCACATACAGACGTCCACAGGTGTCACATACAGACGTCCACAGGTGTCACATACAGACGTCCACAAGTGTCACATACAGACGTCCACAGGTGTCAGATACAGACGTCCACAGGTGTCAGATACAGACATCCACAGGTGTCAGATACAGACGTCCACAGGTGTCAGATACAGATGTCCACAGGTGTCAGATACAGACGTCCACAGGTTTCAGATGCAGACGTCCACAGGTGTCAGATACAGACGTCCACAGGTGTCAGATACAGACGTCCACAGGTGTCAGATACAGATACAATACAATACAATTTATTCTTGTATAGCCCTAGGTCACAACAGAAGTCATCTCAGAGGACTTAACAAAACCATTGAAATCACCAACACAGGTCAGAGAATCAACAGTTAAAACACATGAAGAATATAAAGCACACACAGAAGAAAATGTCCATACATGTTGTAGAATGCTAAAGTGTCCTGATCATCACCAATCCTTTCTGTTGGACACTAACTGTCCAACAAGACCCTCCTGCATCGACAAGGAAAAACTCTTAAAAAACCCAGTGGGAAAAAGTGAGAAACCTTGGGGGAGAACTAGGGAAACCCACAGGGAGGGAGACCCATATGAGAAAGGGATCCGCTCCTCCGGACGGACAGGCTAATGATCCAGGACCTAAGCTAGCTACAGGACGTGGACCAGTGGACGCTGAACGTGGACAGGTCCGGTGCAGGACCGAAGCACTCCCAGGCGGGTCGGGCGGGGCAGTCCGCAGGTGTAGATGGAGGAGGCCAGGCTCAGAGATCCCGTCATCGTACCATGAAACAGACAATGGGACAACGGGTGAATAGCAATGAACAAACTACAGTCAGAATCCTAAAAATGCTAAACAGATAAAGTAGGAAGGAGGAGAGGATAGTGCTCAAGTTACCATACTTCTCCCAGCAAACTGACTCCCTATGCAGCTTGACTGACACTCTGAGGAGTTTAGCCTTCTCCGAGTCTTACCTTCCTAGCCATATGCTAAACTAAAGAGGACTGTTTTAAACCTAGCCTTGAATAAAGAGATTCATGGTTTACACACCAGGTGTGCCAAACCGATCCAAGCAAACCTAATTATATATTATATATCATATACATCATATATACCATACATACATATATATCATAAATAATACACATAACATACAGCATAATATATAACATAATATACAACATAACACAATACATTATTGAATAATATATAACATAATACAGCATATATATATAATATATACACCATATATTATATATTACCTAATTATATGCTAAATTAAAGTAGAGTGCTTTAAGCCTGGCCTTGAATGTGGAGAGCGTATCTGCTTCCTTAACATAAATGAAGCTGATTCCACAGTAAAGGAGCTTGGAGCTAAATGCTCTGCCACCAACAGTGACCTTTGAGACCTTAGGGACCACCAGACGTCTGGCGTTTTGTGAGCGCAACGCTCGACTTGGTTGATACGACACTAACGTGTCTTGGAGATAAGAAGGAGCCAAGCCATTTATGGCTTTATATGTTAAGAGAAGGATTTTAAACTTTATTCTGTACTCCACAGGAGCCAGTGGAGTGATTTTAACACCGGAGTTATGTGCTCCCTCCTTTTGGTACCTGTTAAGATCCTAGCTGCTGTATTCTGAACGAGCTGGAAGCTCTTCAAAGAGGCTTTAGGGCACGCTGCCAGTAAAGCGTTACAGTAGTCAAACCTTGAGGTGACAAACGCGTGAATGAGTTTTTCCGCGTCACTTTTAGGAAGGAAATTCCTAATTTTAGCGATGTTCCGTAAGTGGAAGTACGCCGTTTTAGTTGCTTGGCTTATATAAGCCTTGAAGGAGAGTTCTTGGTTAAAAATGACTCCAAGATTCCTCACAGTGTTACTGGGTATTATACTGACATTATCAGAGTAATTATCTGGTTAGTGAGGGAGTCACGCAGGCGCTTCGGACCGAGTAGGATCACTTCTGTCTTCTCCGGGTTGAGAAGTAGGAAGTTAAGAGTCATCCACATTTTAAGGTCCTTTATGCAGGCACTGAGCTTTTCTAGCTGATCTGTCTGATTAGGCTTCATCGACAGATAAAGCTGTGTGTCATCTGCAGCAGTGGAAATTAATTCCATGCTTTTTAATAATGTTTCCTAACGGCAGCATGTAGAGAGTGAAAAGAATCGGTCCGAGTACCGAACCCTGCGGCACACCGAATTCCACTCCAGAATAAGGCGACAAGTCCTGATTCACATTGACGAAGTGATATCGATCTGATAAATAGGATTTAAACCAGCCAAGGGCTGTTCCTCTAAGACCTATATCACATTCTAGCCTCTGCAGTAGAATGCTGTGGTCTATTGTGTCAAATGCAGCACTAAGGTCCAGTAGGACCAGCACTGACACTTGTCCATTATCGGCAGCTAGTAGTAAGTCATTTGTGACTTTGACTAGTGCCGTTTCAGTCTATGATGAGCTCTGAATCCTGATTGAAAGACTTCAAACATATTATTTTCCTGCAGGTGGCAGCGGAGCTGCTCAGCTATAAGTTTTTCCAGGATTTTAGATATAAAAGTGAGGTTTGAGATCGGTCTGTAGTTTGTAAGTATTTCTGGGTCCAGGTTTGTTTTCTTCAGAAGGGGTTTGATTACAGCGGTTTTAAAAGCTTGTGGGACATAGCCACATTGTATGGATGCGTTTATTATATTTACGATAGGCTCAATTATCAAAGGAAGTATGTCTTTGAAGAGCCATGTCGGGACTGCGTCTAACATGCAAGTTGAGGCTTTTGAGGATGTGACCACAGAGATCACCTGCTTGGATCACAGCCATGAATTTATCGAGGCCCACTGAAGAGTCTAAGTGGGAAGTCACGTATGCCGCTTCAACCTGTCCACTACCAACAGCAGGAGTAACCTCCTCCAGCTTGTCACGGATGGATGTCATTTTATTATTAAAGAAGTGGAGAAAGTCGACACTGCTCAGTGAGCTTGGAATTTTAGGCTCGATTGCGCTATGGCAGTTTGTGAGTTTAGCGACGGTACCAAACAAAAATCTACTGTTGTTTTTATTCGCTTCTATTAAAGTTGAATAGTATTGAGTTCGAGCCCCGCGAAGGGCCTTCTTGTAGTTTCGGAGACCTGCTTTCCACTCCCTGTGGACAGGCTCCGAGTGGGAGTGGCGATATAGCCTCTCCAATTTTCTGACGTCCTGTTTTAAAGTGTGGAGTTGAACACTGTACCAGGGCGACGATGATCTAATCCTAATGGTTTTCTGTTTTAAAGGAGCTGCTGCATTTAATGCAGATTTTAAAGACTCCATAGTGTTGCCCACCGTTTGGTCAATGACTGAGGGACTGCAGCAGCTGTGAACAGGTTCACCTGCAGCAGTATTCAACATAGGCTGTATTAGTTCTTTGAACCTTGTGATAGATTTATCATTTAAGGTTCTTTTCATTATGGTTTTATCTTGCGGGACAGGAAAGTCCTCCAAAGCGAGATCAAACGTGATCAAGAAATGGTCAGACAGCAACGAGCTTTGACGCTGGATGTCAACATTGGAGACATCACAGCCGTAGGTCAGGACAAGGTCCAAGGTGTGGTTATGAATGTGAGTAGGTTCCTCGACATTCTGAGTAAAACCAACACCATCTAGTACGGCGCTGAAAGCTTTGTTTAAGCTGTCAGTGCTGTCGTCCACATGTATATTGAAGTCTCCAGCTATAACTATGTTTTCCCATTCCAAAACTAGGTTTGAAATGAAGTCAGAGAATTCTGTTAGGAACTCGCTGTAAGGACCAGGAGGTCGGTATAAAACTATAAATAGTACTGCTTTTTGTTTTCTCCACCCAGGACAGGTGATTGAAAGTGTTAAGTTTTCAAACGAGTGAAAAGCGTTGTTGGTTTTGGGACTAAGAACCAAGTTGGTGTGTGATATAATCGCAACACCACCGCCGCGACCTGTAGCTCTGGCTTTCTGGTAGTTAACATGCGGCGGAGGAGTGCACTCATTCAATCTAACGTAGTCGTCCTGTTGGAGCCAAGTCTCCGAGAGCGCTAACAGATCCAAGCCCTTGTCTATAATAAGTTCGTTTATGAGAAGCCATTTAGACGAGATTGATCTGACGTTCATTAAACCACATTTAACAACCCTACTGTTAGAACTATTTCCGTCTGTCTGAACTTTTATTAAGTTACTGTGTCTGACACCTAGGTCAGATTTCCTCATATAGTGCTTTAGACTTCAAGCGGGGAACACACACAGTTTCAATCTGACTAGGTTCTGAGGCTAGTAACTGAGCACACACAGGCACACACACACATGCACACACAGTTTCAATCTGACTAGCTTCTGAGGCTAGTAACTGAACAGATGGGGGCTCAGAGGTTGTGGCAGAGCAGCTCTGCACCCGGGCCTCAGTTCTGCATCGTCATTTGAGCCGAGCAGAACAGTTTAGAGCCAGGGCCAAATTCTTAGCCAAAAGGGATGTACCTGCCAACGTTGGGTGGATATCATCCGAGCGGATGAGACCGGGCTTTCCCCAAAAGGCACTCCAATTGTCAACATGAACAACACCACTTCGAGGGCACCAGCCAGACAGCCAGCGGTTGAAAGCCGAGTGTCTGCTGAATGCTTCTGCACTGCTAGTGCTAGGTAGGGGCCCAGAGAAGATGACAGTGTCGGCCATTGTGCTAGCCAGCTTGCACACGGCGGCGACTTGCAGCTTCAACACCTCGGACTGTTTCCGCCGAACGTCATTACCACCCGCGTGAATAACAATTCGACGGAAACGCTGCTTGTGGGTCATCATGAGCCTCAGATTCCCTTCAATATCACCAAGCCTGGCCCCAGGGAAGCACCGAACAGTGGCTCCTGGGATCTTAACACCTCTAACAATAGAGGAGCCAATTACCAGCGCATCAGCGACTCCATCGGCTCTCTCAGCGGCTCTCTCAGCAGCTCTCTCAGTGGCTCTCTCAGCAGCTCTCTCAGCGGCTCTCTCAGCAGCTCTCTCAGCAGCTCTCTCAGCGGCTCTCTCAGCAGCTCTCTCAGCGGCTCTCTCAGTGGCTCTCTCAGCGGCTCTCTCAGTAGCTCTCTCAGCAGCTCTCTCAGCGGCTCTCTCAGCGGCTCTCTCAGCAGCTCTCTCAGCGGCTCTCTCAGTGGGGCCTTCTTCCCCGACAGAGCGTCCCAGTGATTGTAAATGCTAACAGGAGGAGGCCCAATGGGGAAACTACCAACAACACGTGGCCCTCTCCGAACAGTCACAAAGCCATCACTATCCTGGTCTTGTCCCAGCTGCGGAGGACGGGCTGGGAGGCTAGGCTCGCTAGTTCTCCTCTGCCTTTCCCTAAAGCTGCGCTCCGCTGTCCCTGAGGATACGGCCTGGCTGTAGCTAATGCTAGCGCTAGCTCGAGACTCCAGTGCTCGGAGACGCAGCTCTAACTCACTGACCCTGGATTCCAGAGCTACGACTACACTACACTTCACACATCTATCACTACCCTCAGAGAAGGATCCAGGGTTTAGACTCGCCATATGGCAACTCGAGCAGTAAAGGATTGAGGGAGAGACAGCAGCCGCCATAGTAGCGAGTTAGCGGCTAGGCTAGGCTAAGCTAGGCTAGGCTAAGCTAGTACGGATCCGGGCCCGCACAACAGACTCCGAGACCAGACAAACAACCGCTACCTAAACCTCAGCTGCAGTACAGCTGACTCGGAGTGCTTACACAGTTAGCTTGGTGTACAATACGTGGATTTGTAATGTGTTTGTTAGTGCAAACAGAGAGCAGAGTGATAGTAGTCAAGAAACACGCTCACCGGATACAGGAAGTCACCGGATACAGGAAGTCACCGGATACAGGAAGTCACCGGATACAGGAAGTCACCGGATACAGGAAGATCCCTGGAACAACATAACACAGTCGCACACAGTTTACTACACACATCTCATGGCTAACAAAATGTGCACACACACACACAGATGCATATACCCACTCAGGCACACACACACACACACACACACACACACCACACACAGAGACCATAAGAGCCTGTAGAGAGACCATAAGAGCCTGTACAGAGACCATAAGAGCCTGTAGAGAGACCATAAGAGCCTGTAGAGAGACCATAAGAGCCTGTACAGAGACCATAAGAGCCTGTACAGAGACCATAAGAGCCTGTACAGAGACCATAAGAGCCTGTAGAGAGACCATAGGAGCCTGTAGAGAGACCATAAGAGCCTGTACAGAGACCATAAGAGCCTGTACAGAGACCATAAGAGCCTGTACAGAGACCATAAGAGCCTGTAGAGAGACCATAAGAGCCTGTAGAGAGAGAGACCATAAGAGCCTGTACAGAGACCATAAGAGCCTGTAGAGACCATAAGAGCCTGTAGAGAGACCATAAGAGCCTGTACAGAGACCATAAGAGCCTGTACAGAGACCATAAGAGCCTGTACAGAGACCATAAGAGCCTGTAGAGAGACCATAGGAGCCTGTAGAGAGACCATAAGAGCCTGTACAGAGACCATAAGAGCCTGTACAGAGACCATAAGAGCCTGTACAGAGACCATAAGAGCCTGTAGAGAGACCATAAGAGCCTGTAGAGAGACCATAAGAGCCTGTACAGAGACCATAAGAGCCTGTAGAGAGACCATAAGAGCCTGTACAGAGACCATAAGAGCCTGTAGAGAGACCATAAGAGCCTGTAGAGAGACCATAAGAGCCTGTAGAGAGACCATAAGAGCCTGTAGAGAGACCATAAGAGCAGGTAGAGAGACCATAAGAGCCTGTACAGAGACCATAAGAGCCTGTACAGAGACCATAAGAGCCTGTAGAGAGACCATAAGAGCCTGTAGTGAGACCATAAGAGCCTGTAGTGAGACCATAAGAGCCTGTAGAGAGACCATAAGAGCCTGTAGAGAGACCATAAGAGCCTGTAGAGAGACCATAAGAGCCTGTAGAGAGACCATAAGAGCCTGTACAGAGACCATAAGAGCCTGTAGAGAGACCATAGGAGCCTGTAGAGAGACCATAAGAGCCTGTACAGAGACCATAAGAGCCTGTAGAGAGACCATAAGAGCCTGTACAGAGACCATAAGAGCCTGTAGAGAGACCATAGGAGCCTGTAGAGAGACCATAAGAGCCTGTACAGAGACCATAAGAGCCTGTAGAGAGACCATAAGAGCCTGTAGAGAGACCATAAGAGCCTGTAGAGAGACCATAAGAGCCTGTAGAGAGACCATAAGAGCCTGTAGAGAGACCATAAGAGCCTGTACAGAGACCATAAGAGCCTGTACAGAGACCATAAGAGCCTGTACAGAGACCATAAGAGCCTGTACAGAGACCATAAGAGCCTGTAGAGAGACCATAAGAGCCTGTAGAGAGACCATAAGAGCCTGTACAGAGACCATAAGAGCCTGTAGAGAGACCATAGGAGCCTGTAGAGAGACCATAAGAGCCTGTACAGAGACCATAAGAGCCTGTAGAGAGACCATAAGAGCCTGTAGAGAGACCATAAGAGCCTGTAGAGAGACCATAAGAGCCTGTAGAGAGACCATAAGAGCCTGTAGAGAGACCATAAGAGCCTGTAGAGAGACCATAAGAGCCTGTAGTGAGACCATAAGAGCCTGTAGAGAGACCATAAGAGCCTGTACAGAGACCATAAGAGCCTGTACAGAGACCATAAGAGCCTGTACAGAGACCATAAGAGCCTGTACAGAGACCATAAGAGCCTGTACAGAGACCATAAGAGCCTGTACAGAGACTGCACATCTCCTGGACACAAGAGCGTCGCACACAGTCATGGACGTCGGAACTATTTTCTGAGAGGGGGGGCGGGTTTTTGTTGGGAGAGTCGAGGGAGAGACTCATACTTGGATTGCACTGGATAATAACATACCATCTTAATTGTTAAGAAAAACAAAATAAACAATATATATCAAGCACTTATCAAACTGAACTTTTTTTTTTTCAATACGCATTCATGCGTCAGTCTCTCCGGTGGCTTCATTGTGTTGTGTAGCCCAGTGACGTGCGGTCAGATGAGGCAGGCAAGGCCCTCACCTAAGATCATAGAAAGAAAAGTAATAAAATGGATACAATAATGTTTGGTCACTTTATCAAGTGATTTGTGCTGTGTCTTATTTCATTTATTTATACCTTGAAATTGCAGATTTGACAGAGCGGCGCTGTGAGGCGAGCCTCTCTTGGGAGACGTAAAAAGCAACAGCTCACAAGGAGAGTCCTGTGAGGTGCTATCAAACTGTTTTCTCTGTTTATCACAGTTTAAAAAGTCCAAAAATATTTAATTTACAATCAACATGTTTACATTTAAGAGGATGGCTCATAAATTGTGTTTTTGAAGCAAATATGGGTCTTAATCGCGCTCAACCACTGCTTGTAAGTGAGGAAAGCCTCAAGGGGGCGCTTGTGAGCCCAAACTTTGGCTGCATCCAATTTCATCAGAAAGCTCCTTTCTTGTTCTTCTTCTGCTAAGGGCAGCTACAGGTTTGGCTAACATACCTATAATACATTTTAAGATCATTTAAAATGCACTTAGAGTAATGTTTTGCTTCCAATGATGATATGAATCATAAGAAAAGGAGGTGAAGGGTAAGGTTGAATTTAGAAATTGGATTTACCCGGGAGTCGGCTGCAGCAAAACTCGGAGTTTACGGAGGAGACACCCGTTTTTTTTACTTTTTAAAACTCATTGAACTTATTTCCAAATGGAGGATTACATGTCTGTGCTCAAACTATTATCTGGACTTAAACATGAAACTGGTCCTAACTGAAGTGGTCTGTGCTGTTCATTAATACCTAAGGTAAGGCCCATAACACACTTTGTACTATTTACAAACGTTTGCGTTTTGTATGAGAAAACAATGCAGACATTAAATCATATTCTGCTGTAGCCAAACAAATTGTGTATAAGCCGCTCCTGTTCCTGTAGGTCCTGTTGGTTTATATGATGTATAATCATATGAACACATGATTGATCCCCCACCGCACGTCACTGGTGTAGCCAGGTCTCTAATCTGCGCAAGGCTGAGAAAGAGCGCTCAGAGGCTGCGACAGATATTAGCCAGACAGAGCTTCATAAGCTTCTCCGACAGCATGGAGCGGGTTTTGGGCTGCAAGGAACGCAGGATAGTGATAACTTCTCGCTCCCGGCACACGCGGAGGGAGTGCGGCCGCACCCCCCGCACCCCTAGTTCCGACGTCTATGATTGGGCCTCATTCTCGAATGAATATTATGAATATTTCTCGTGTCCAGAATTTCTCTGAGGTACAAATCCTACAAATGCTCAGGAGCCTCGTACTCACATCAGAGCCGACATGTTGGCACGCTGGTCCCATGGATCTATACAGGTCTGCACTGGTCTCTCCCATGGATCTATACTGGTCTGCACTGGTCTCTCCCATGGATCTATACGGGTCTGCACTGGTCTCTCCCATGGATCTATACAGGTCTGCACTGGTCTCTCCCATGGATCTATACTGGTCTGCACTGGTCTCTCCCATGGATCTATACTGTCTGCACTGGTCTCTCCCATGGATCTATACTGGTCTGCACTGGTCTCTCCCATGGATCTATACTGTCTGCACTGGTCTCTCCCATGGATCTATACTGGTCTGCACTGGTCTCTCCCATGGATCTATACTGGTCTGCACTGGTCTCTCCCATGGATCTACAATTACTACAATCTACAAGAGCGTCGCACACAGTTTACTACACACATCTCCTGGACACACAAGCCTGCTTCTGTAATCTAAGATCATGACGTTTGAAGATCTTGGTGAATATAAAACATTACAAACAAAAGCTGTTCCTTGAAACGGACTCAAATACAATCTGATACAATCTGATGTAATCTGAAGTAATCTGATACAATCTGATACAATCTGACGTAATCTGATGTAATCTGATACAATCTGATATCTGATACAATCTGTTACAATCCAACTGGACTTTAAGAAGCAGCGTGTTCGTACTTTATAAAACATGTTCCTGAAGGGGAGTGGACTTATGGAATGAATTAACGGATTGTCTTAAATGTACTTCCTCATTAGTGAATTAGTGAATTAGTGAATTTCAAAAGACTGTATAAAGTAAGCGTACATAAGCTGAAGAAGGACTGTAAATCTGTTATGAAACTTCTGCTTTCTCACTAGTCCAGCCAAACCTGCTAACTCGTACTGCGTACACAGTAGATATCCTACTCTGCAGTACTAACTCCTGCAGTACTAACTCCTGCAGTACTAACTCCTACAGTACTAACTCCTGCATTACTAACTCCTTCAGTACTAACTCCTGCAGTACTAACTCCTGCAGTACTAACTCCTGCAGTACTAACTCCTACAGTACTAACTCCTACAGTACTAACTCCTACATTACTAACTCCTACATTACTAACTCCTGCAGTACTAACTCCTGCAGTACTAACTCCTGCAGTACTAACTCCTACAGTACTAACTCCTGCAGTACTAACTCCTGCAGTACTAACTCCTGCAGTACTAACTCCTGCAGTACTAACTCCTGCAGTACTAACTCCTGCAGTACTAACTCCTGCAGTACTAACTCCTGCAGTACTGACTCCTGCAGTACTAACTCCTGCAGTACTAACTCATGCAGTACTAACTCCTACAGTACTAACTCCTACAGTACTAACTCCTGCAGTACTGACTCCTGCAGTACTAACTCCTGCAGTACTAACTCCTACAGTACTAACTCCTACAGTACTAACTCCTACATTACTAACTCCTACATTACTAACTCCTGCAGTACTAACTCCTGCAGTACTAACTCCTACAGTACTAACTCCTGCAGTACTAACTCCTGCAGTACTAACTCCTGCAGTACTAACTCCTACAGTACTAACTCCTACAGTACTAACTCCTGCAGTACTAACTCCTGCAGTACTGACTCCTGCAGTACTAACTCCTGCAGTACTAACTCCTTCAGTACTAACTCCTACAGTACTAACTCCTACAGTACTAACTCCTGCAGTACTAACTCCTGCAGTACTAACTCCTACAGTACTAACTCCTGCAGTACTAACTCCTACAGTACTAACTCCTGCAGTACTAACTCCTGCAGTACTAACTCCTACAGTACTAACTCCTACAGTACTAACTCCTGCAGTACTAACTCCTGCAGTACTAACTCCTGCAGTACTGACTCCTGCAGTACTGACTCCTGCAGTACTAACTCCTGCAGTACTAACTCCTGCAGTACTAACTCCTGCAGTACTAACTCCTGCAGTACTGACTCCTGCAGTACTGACTCCTGCAGTACTAACTCCTGCAGTACTAACTCCTGCAGTACTAACTCCTACAGTACTAACTCCTACAGTACTAACTCCTACAGTACTAACTCCTGCAGTACTAACTCCTACAGTACTAACTCCTGCAGTACTGACTCCTGCAGTACTAACTCCTGCAGTACTAACTCCTGCAGTACTAACTCCTACAGTACTAACTCCTACAGTACTAACTCCTACAGTACTAACTCCTGCAGTACTAACTCCTGCAGTACTAACTCCTGCAGTACTGACTCCTGCAGTACTAACTCCTACAGTACTAACTCCTACAGTACTAACTCCTGCAGTACTAACTCCTGCTTGGACTTTCTGTTTACTGAATAATGACCTTATGTGAGAATATGCAGGTGATCTTATCCTGTAAATATCTGTAGACACGTGCACGCTGCGTCAGGTGTGTGCACGCTGTAGACACGTGCACGCTTACGGGGTGTGGACGCGTGCACGTGCTCAGACACTGAGGGGTGTGGACGCATGTGTGAAGCTTGGGGACACACACATGTGTAGTACATGCAAACACACTTCTGGATATGCTCATGGCTAACAAATGTGCACACACACACACAGATGCATATACCCACTCAGGCACACACACACACACACACAGAGATGCATATTCCCACTCAGGCACACACACACACACACACACACACACACACACACACACACACACACACACACACACACACACACACACACACACAGATGCATATACCCACTCAGGCACACACACACACACACACACACACACACACACACAGATGCATATACCCACTCAGGCACACACACACACACACACACACACGCACACGCACACGCACACGCACACACAGATGCATATACCCACTCAGGCACACACACACACACAGATGCATATACCCACTCAGGCACACACACACACACACAGATGTATATACCCACTCAGGCACACACACACACACACACACGCACACACACACAGATGCATATACCCACTCACGCACACACACACACACAGATGCATATACCCACTCACGCACACACACACACAGATGCATATACCCACTCACGCACACGCACACACACATTTCCATCTGGGTGCATCCACACAAACATAAACACACACTTATACCCAGGCCTAAACACAAGTACACATACAAATAGACACAGCACTCATGCACTATCATAAACAAACATATACACACATGCATGTGTACCCACTTTGACACACACACACAACACACTGCGCACAACACACTACACACACAACACACACACACAATGAAAATGAAATTGGGGAAAGTATTTTACTTCGGCTCTCTCCCTTTGAGCTCTCTCCCTTTGAGCTCTCTCCCTTTGAGCTCTCTCCCTTTAAGCTCTCTCCCTTTGAGCTCACTCCCTTTGAGCTCTCTCCCTTTAAGCTCTCTCCCTTTGAGCTCACTCCCTTTGAGCTCTCTCCCTTTGAGCTCACTCCCTTTGAGCTCTCTCCCTTTAAGCTCTCTCCCTTTGAGCTCACTCCCTTTGAGCTCTCTCCCTTTGAGCTCTCTCCCTTTGAGCTCTCTCCCTTTGAGCTCTCTCCCTTTGAGCTCTCTCCCTTTGAGCTCTCTCCCTTTAAGCTCTCTCCCTTTGAGCTCTCTCCCTTTGAGCTCTCTCCCTTTGAGCTCACTCCCTTTGAATTCGCTCCCTTTGAGCTCTCTCCCTTTGAGCTCTCTCCCTTTGAGCTCTCTCCCTTTGAGCTGTGTCTACTTTTTCTTGAAATGTTTTCCTATTGGATGGTTTTTTGTTTTGTATGACCGGCTCAAATAAATTGATTGATTGATTGATTGACATGGTCAGCAACAAGACGGAAGACCTTGTGAAAAAAGTCCGGACTGTCAACATTGGGAGCAGATATGTTTAAAAGAACTAAAGGGAATGAATTAATAGTACCCATTACAAGTAATACAGTACCTCCACCTGGATCAGCCGCCGTGGAGTTAAAGACAAAGGGTCAGGACTGCCACCCCTCCAGCCTTCGAAGAAAACCTGGACCGATAAACTGGGGATACCCACTGTGCCCTCAATCAGTTCTGCTCAGTTCTGTTCAGTTCTGTTCAGTTCTGTTCAGTTCTGTTCAGTTCTGCTCAGTTCTGTTCAGTTCTGTTCAGTTCTGCTCAGTTCTGTTCAGTTCTGCTCAGTTCTGTTCAGTTCTGTTCAGTTCTGCTCAGTTCTGTTCAGTTCTGTTCAGTTCTGTTCAGTTCTGTTCAGTTCTGTTCAGTTCTGCTCAGTTCTGTTCAGTTCTGTTCAGTTCTGCTCAGTTCTGCTCAGTTCTGTTCAGTTCTGCTCAGTTCTGTTCAGTTCTGCTCAGTTCTGCTCAGTTCTGCTCAGTTCTGTTCAGACAAATGTGCGTCTCCTGTAAGAAAATGATATCAGAAAACAGCTTCTTTAAATGCATAAATACTTTTCCCTTCTTTAGAGCTTTACCCAGAGCTCTGCAGTGAGGTCAAAGTGAGAGGACTCAGAGCGTGACATGTGCATCTAAACATGTATCAATAGAAAGGGCTGAGACATAAGTCATTATAGACACAATGGCAGGAAAACAAAGAACACTCCACCCCATGAGCCGCTTATTAAAAACCAAACAAGGCGGCGTTCCCTCGTACACAGGAGACTGCTGGGTAATGGAGCTCAATGACTGATGACAGTTAACTGTGCAGTCTTCAAATATAAAGATTATATCACATAAAAGCTACACTCATAGTAATGTAAGAGCATTTTAAAGATGTCCGATCAGAATCATTTGAAAAGAAAATAGGCGGTTCTCCAAGTCACTTCAACACAAATGCAATCTGACAGTCAGGGATGAGCAGAGAGGGAGCTGGCGAACCTCTCGGCCTCACTCGGTGTGCTCAATACTTGGACCTTGTTGTTGTAATTAACGTTGAGTTGGAAACGCAGCGTGCACCTTGCCCCAGCGTCCGTCAGCTTCTTCTTCACGGTGTTGACCGCCTGACGCTGTGACGACACCTCCGCAGTGTAAAGACTTTGTTGCCTTTGTACCGGAGCGGAGCCTTCTGCTGAGTTTGAAGAATGCTGCGATGTCGCGGTCATTATGGATCTTGGCGATAATGACCCGTGGGCGCTCATGATCCTGTGGCTTCAGCCTGAGAGCGCCATGTGCGCCGTCAGTCTTAACCGGCTTTAAAAAGTTCTGTTGCCCAAGCAATTCGGAATTAACCGTGTCACAAAGCTCGAAGGATTTCCCTTTTCTTCGTCCTCTTTAATGCCTCCGAGAGCGCCCCTACAGATCATTCATTTTAGCTTTGAGCGCATTAGCAGCCTGTAGCTCAGCGCAGGTCGCCTCCAATTCCGAAAGGCGGACATCTACCTGGGAAAATGTCACGTCCGTCTCCTCCAAGCGTTGTTGTGTTTGGCTGTGGTCATTTTGCAGAGTTGAAAGGTGTTTCTCAGTCGTGTCCAGGCGCTCCTCCATGGACTTTTGTATGCCATCCACCTGCTGCGAGACTTTAGCTAACTCAGCCCCTAGCTTGTTAACAGCAGCTAATATAGCATCGCTGCTAGCCGCCGCAGACTTCTGGCTCAGTACGTCGTCCTTCTTGGGAGGCATGGTCACCAAAGCCGCAGGATCTGACTTACAACTGTTTAAGAGAATGCTCAGTGTAAAATAATAAGTTGAGTGTAGCAAAAATGTTGAAAAGTAGTGAAGACTCCACCACTGCTCACGAGCGCCCCCATCAGTTGGTTTGTTACTTTAACATTTTAGAACTATATTAATAAAGTCCCTTTCATCCACAGGCCAAAGGAACATTGACTGTGCATTTCTATAAGATCATGGTTGACCCATGTGTGTTTAGGGATTTTCTGGCCCAACGTGAGAAACAAAAGTATTAAAACTATTCGCGACAATAAAATCTTCAGGACATTTCCTTCATATTGTTCTTGTTATCATAAAGCAGTTTTCTAAAGTACTCCTCTCACAGTATAACAGTTCATTTGTTTGATATGTTTTGTATTTAATCTCTGCTTCCTTTGGTTTTCTTCTCATGAGTTCCCTGTGTAGCATGTTTTTATCTCTGCCTTTTGGACACTTTTGTTATCCAGGGGTAGTATCTGGCATCCTGTGAAATCAGATCATTTTTTAAAGCAGCAATGGCTTCTTCAGATTTTATTCGCCTTTAGTATTTTCTCACAAAATGTTCTATTGAAACTGATCAGTTACTGGGAAAATAGGAAAATGATCAATGTCAGTGATTAATAATCCACTTAAATAATTATTATCAGTGTGATTAGTGTGTTATCAATGAGAGGCTGAGTGTGAAGTGATCCTCGAAGGCCTGGTTATTTTGGTAAAGGTTCAGACGATACACAGTGTTAATGAAATCCTGCGTTCCTGGAGCTGGTGTGGATCTAAAAGGTCAAAACGTTTACTACAGTTTTGAGAGAAAGTTTTTTCGAGCCTTTTTTCAGACTCATCAATGCTGGAGCCTGGTGCTCGGTATCAGCAGCTAATAATGACATTTGTACTTGTTTCCATGCATTTGAACTGTGATACATCCCAGTGTCATGTTTCCAAGTACCTTATACCTCAGTGTTCCACATACAAAGACACTCCCCCACTTTGTTCAAGTGGTTAAGTTCATAACCTTCTGTTCACAGTTCATCTCTTTTCCTTCTGAAAGCCAAGTTTCTGAAATGGCAATGACACTAAATGGATGTGACAGTTGTTGTAAATAGTCCTTCGTATTTTAAAAGTTTGTGTCAAGGCTCCTACTGTTAAAGTGAATTATTGAGAGTTTCCCCGCACTTTTTATGGAGTTGACAAATTGCTCCTCACTATAATAGCCACAGTTATTATTCAGGGAAGAAAAGAAGTTGTTGTCTATATCATGTTCTGCTCAGTATATTGTGAACATTTTAGTTCCATATTCTCACAGTCGAGTATTGATTCAGTTAAACTGTTATTCTAAAACACTGAGGAGTCGTCTGACTGCGGGTCATGTGTCTGTTACCTCAGATCCCCATATATTCATTCGTACTTCTCCAGTTCCTCCATGTTCCTGATCAGTAGGACCTCAGCTTCTTCTGGGTTCCTCTTCAACTTGATGAACACTTTACAGCTTGTCGTCCATGTCTTCTGGATTTGTTGTTGTTTTCTCGAGTACCGGGAAATTTCTCCATGCTATATCCGCATTGTATTTGGTCAGGTGCTCATTTAAAAAGACCTTTGACCCTTTGAGTTTGTATCTTTGCTTGAGCAATGCTGATTTGTCTTTCCTGTTAACAAACATCATTATGACTGAGGGTTTATCGGAGGTGTTTTTCTTGGGCAGCGGGTGACACGCTTCAATGCTGTTTGTATCCAGTTCGTTCCCCTTCGTCTTCAAAAAAGCAGCGACTTGTTGCCCCTCGGGCTCGCCTCTGTTGTTCGAGGACAGCGCCCGGGTTAAAGACCGGGGTTTGAGGTTCAGCCCAGATACAACTGCGTCGTTCATTCTTGTGTATTGCTCCAAATCCGTCACCTTCCTTTCCAGAGCCATCTCCTCGATGAGGCCGCATTATGTCTTCACCTCTTTGACAAAATCTCCTTTTGCTGCGTTTTAACAAAAGAAATATCCTCAGAAAGAATCTCAAGTGACCTTTTAATATCATCGAACTCTTCGGATGTGTTCATCTGTCATCCTTCCAACCTATCGTTCATCTGTCATCCTCCAACCTATCGTTCATCTGTCATCCTCCAACCTATCGTTCATCTGTCATCCCTCCATCCTATCGTTCATCTGTCATCCCTCCATCCTATCGTTCATCTGTAATCCTTCCAACCTATCGTTCATCTGTCATCCTCCAACCTATCGTTCATCTGTCATCCCTCCATCCTATCGTTCATCTGTCATCCCTCCATCCTATCGTTCATCTGTCATCCTTCCAACCTATCGTTCATCTGTCATCCTCCAACCTATCGCTCATCTGTCATCCCTCCATCCTATCGTTCATCTGTCATCCCTCCATCCTATCGTTCATCTGTCATCCTTCCAACCTATCGTTCATCTGTCATCCTCCAACCTATCGTTCATCTGCCATCCCTCCATCCTATCGTTCATCTGTCATCCTTTCATCCTATCGTTCATCTGTCATCCTTCCATCCTATCGTTCATCTGTCATCCTCCAACCTATCGTTCATCTGCCATCCCTCCATCCTATCGTTCATCTGTCATCCCTCCATCCTATCGTTCATCTGTCATCCCTCCATCCTATTGTTCATCTGTCATCCCTCCATCCTATCGTTCATCTGTCATCCCTCCATCCTATCGTTCATCTGTCATCCCTCCATCCTATCGTTCATCTGTCATCCTTCCATCCTATCGTTCATCTGTCATCCCTCCATCCTATCGTTCATCTGTCATCCCTCCATCCTATCGTTCATCTGTCATCCCTCCATCCTATCGTTCATCTGTCATCCCTCCATCCTATCGTTCATCTGTCATCCTTCCATCCTATCGTTCTTCTGTCATCCCTCCATCCTATCGTTCATCTGTCATCCTTCCATCCTATCGTTCATCTGTCATCCCTCCATCCTATCGTTCATCTGTCATCCCTTCATCCTATCGTTCATCTGTCATCCCTCCATCCTATCGTTCATCTGTCATCCCTTCATCCTATCGTTTATCTGTCATCCCTCCATCCTATCGTTCATCTGTCATCCCTCCATCCTATCGTTCATCTGTCATCCCTCCATCCTATCGTTCATCTGTCATCCCTCCATCCTATCGTTCATCTGTCATCCCTCCATCCTATGGTTCATCTGTGATCCCTCCATCCTATCGTTCATCTGTCATCCTTCCATCCTATCGTTCATCTGTCATCCCTCCATCCTATCGTTCATATGTCATCCCTCCATCCTATCGTTCATCTGTCATCCCTCCATCCTATCGTTCATCTGTCATCCCTCCATCCTATCGTTCATCTGTCATCCTTCCATCCTATCGTTCATCTGTCATCCCTCCATCCTATCGTTCATCTGTCATCCCTTCATCCTATCGTTCATCTGTCATCCCTCCATCCTATCGTTCATCTGTCATCCCTTCATCCTATCGTTTATCTGTCATCCCTCCATCCTATCGTTCATCTGTCATCCCTCCATCCTATCGTTCATCTGTCATCCCTCCATCCTATCGTTCATCTGTCATCCCTCCATCCTATCGTTCATCTGTCATCCCTCCATCCTATGGTTCATCTGTGATCCCTCCATCCTATCGTTCATCTGTCATCCTTCCATCCTATCGTTCATCTGTCATCCCTCCATCCTATCGTTCATATGTCATCCCTCCATCCTATCGTTCATCTGTCATCCCTCCATCCTATCGTTCATCTGTCATCCCTCCATCCTATCGTTCATCTGTCATCCCTCCATCCTATCGTTCATCTGTCATCCCTCCATCCTGTCATTCATCTGTCATCCTTCCATCCTATCGTTCATCTGTCATCCCTCCATCCTATCGTTCATCTGTCATCCCTCCATCCTATCGTTCATCTGTCATCCTTCATCATCCCTATATCGTTCATCTGTCATCCCTCCATCCTATCGTTCATCTGTCATCCCTCCATCCTATCGTTCATCTGTCATCCCTCCATCCTATCGTTCATCTGTCATCCCTCCATCCTATCGTTCATCTGTCATCCCTCCATCCTATCGTTCATCTGTCATCCCTCCATCCTATCGTTCATCTGTCATCCTTCCATCCTATCGTTCATCTGTCATCCTTCCATCCTATCGTTCATCTGTCATCCCTCCATCCTATCGTTCATCTGTCATCCCTCCATCCTATCGTTCATCTGTCATCCCTCCATCCTATCGTTCATCTGTCATCCTTCCATCCTATCGTTCATCTGTCATCCTTCCATCCTATCGTTCATCTGTCATCCCTCCATCCTATCGTTCATCTGTCATCCCTCCATCCTATCGTTCATCTGTCATCCCTCGATACTATCTTTCATCTGTCATCCCTCCATCCTATCGTTCATCTATCATCCCTCCATACTATTGTTCATCTGTCATCCCTCAATCCTATCGTTCATCTGTCATCCCTCCATCCTATCGTTCATCTGTCATCCCTCCATCCTATCGTTCATCTATCATCCCTCCATCCTGTCGTTCATCTGTCATCCCTCCATCCATCGTTCATCTGTCATCCCTCCATCCTATCGTTCATCTGTCATCCCTCCATCCTATCGTTCATCTATCATCCCTCCATCCTATTGTTCATCTGTCATCCCTCCATCCTATCGTTCATCTGTCATCCCTCCATCCTATCGTTCATCTGTCATCCCTCCATCCTATCGTTCATCTGTCATCCCTCCATCCTATCGTTCATCTGTCATCCCTCCATCCTATCGTTCATATGTCATCCCTCCATCCTATCGTTCATCTGTCATCCCTCCATCCTATCGTTCATCTGTCATCCCTCCATCCTATCGTTCATCTGTCATCCCTCCATCCTATCGTTCATCTGTCATCCCTCCATCCTATCGTTCATCTGTCATCCCTCCATCCTATCGTTCATCTGTCATCCCTCCATCCTATCGTTCATCTGTCATCCCTCCATCCTATCGTTCATCTGTCATCCTCCAACCTATCGTTCATCTGTCATCCTTCCATCCTATCGTTCATCTGTCATCCTCCATCCTATCGTTCATCTGCCATCCCTCCATCCTATCGTTCATCTGTCATCCCTCCATCCTATCGTTCATCTGTCATCCCTTCATCCTATCGTTCATCTGTCATCCCTCCATCCTATCGTTCATCTGTCATCCCTCCATCCTATCGTTCATCTGTCATCCCTCCATCCTATCGTTCATCTGTCATCCCTCCATCCTATCGTTCATCTGTCATCCTTCCATCCTATCGTTCATCTGTCATCCCTCCATCCTATCGTTCATCTGTCATCCCTCCATCCTATCGTTCATCTGTCATCCCTCCATCCTATCGTTCATCTGTCATCCCTCCATCCTATCGTTCATCTGTCATCCCTCCATCCTATCGTTCATCTGTCATCCCTCCATCCTATCGTTCATCTGTCATCCTCCATCCTATCTGTCATCTCACTATGTTCATCTGTCATCCTCCATCCTATCGTTCATCTGTCATCCCTCCATCCTATCGTTCATCTGTCATCCTTCCATCCTATCGTTCATCTGTCATCCCTCCATCCTATCGTTCATCTGTCATCCCTCCATCCTATCGTTCATCTGTCATCCCTCCATCCTATCGTTCATCTGTCATCCCTCCATCCTATCGTTCATCTGTCATCCCTCCATCCTATCGTTCATCTGTCATCCCTCCATCCTATCGTTCATCTGTCATCCCTCCATCCTATCGTTCATCTGTCATCCTCCATCCTATCGTTCATCTGTCATCCTCCATCCTATCGTTCATCTGTCATCCCTCCATCCTATCGTTCATCTGTCATCCCTCCATCCTATCGTTCATCTGTCATCCCTCCATCCTATCGTTCATCTGTCATCCCTCCATCCTATCGTTCATCTGTCATCCCTCCATCCTATCGTTCATCTGTCATCCCTCCATCCTATCGTTCATCTGTCATCCCTCCATCCTATCGTTCATCTGTCATCCCTCCATCCTATCGTTCATCTGTCATCCCTCCATCTATCGTTCATCTGTCATCCCTCCATCCTATCGTTCATCTGTCATCCCTCCATCCTATCGTTCATCTGTCATCCCTCCATCCTATCGTTCATCTGTCATCCCTCCATCCTATCGTTCATCTGTCATCCCTCCATCCTATCGTTCATCTGTCATCCCTCCATCCTATCGTTCATCTGTCATCCCTCCATCCTATCGTTCATCTGTCATCCCTCCATCCTATCGTTCATCTGTCATCCCTCCATCCTATCGTTCATCTGTCATCCCTCCATCCTATCGTTCATCTGTCATCCCTCCATCCTATCGTTCATCTGTCATCCCTCCATCCTATCGTTCATCTGTCATCCCTCCATCCTATCGTTCATCTGTCATCCCTCCATCCTATCGTTCATCTGTCATCCCCTCCATCCTATCGTTCATCTGTCATCCCTCCATCCTATCGTTCATCTGTCATCCCTCCATCCTATCGTTCATCTGTCATCCCTCCATCCTATCGTTCATCTGTCATCCCTCCATCCTATCGTTCATCTGTCTGTCCCTCCATCCTATCGTTCATCTGTCATCCTCCATCCTATCGTTCATCTGTCATCCCTCCATCCTATCGTTCATCTGTCATCCCTCCATCCTATCGTTCATCTGTCATCCCTCCATCCTATCGTTCATCTGTCATCCTCCATCCTATCGTTCATCTGTCATCCCTCCATCCTATCGTTCATCTGTCATCCATCCATCCTATCGTTCATCTGTCATCCCTCCATCCTATCGTTCATCTGTCATCCCTCCATCCTATCGTTCATCTGTCATCCTCCATCCTATCGTTCATCTGTCATCCCTCCATCCTATCGTTCATCTGTCATCCCTCCATCCTATCGTTCATCTGTCATCCCTCCATCCTATCGTTCATCTGTCATCCCTCCATCCTATCGTTCATCTGTCATCCCTCCATCCTATCGTTCATCTGTCATCCCTCCATCCTATCGTTTATCTGTCATCCCTCCATCCTATCGTTCATCTGTCATCCCTCCATCCTATCGTTCATCTGTCATCCCTCCATCCTATCGTTCATCTGTCATCCCTCCATCCTATCGTTCATCTGTCATCCCTCCATCCTATCGTTCATCTGTCATCCCTCCATCCTATCGTTCATCTGTCATCCCTCCATCCTATCGTTCATCTATCGTTCATCCATCCCTCCATCCTATCGTTCATCTGTCATCCCTCCATCCTATCGTTCATCTGTCATCCCTCCATCCTATCGTTCATCTGTCATCCCTCCATCCTATCGTTCATCTGTCATCCTCCATCCTATCGTTCATCTGTCATCCCTCCATCCTATCGTTATCTGTCTCATCTGTCATCCCTCCATCCTATCGTTCATCTGTCATCCCTCCATCCTATCGTTCATCTGTCATCCCTCCATCCTATCGTTCATCTGTCATCCCTCCATCCTATCGTTCATCTGTCATCCATCCATCCTATCGTTCATCTGTCATCCCTCCATCCTATCGTTCATCTGTCATCCTTCCATCCTATCGTTCATCTGTCATCCCTCCATCCTATCGTTCATCTGTCATCCTCCATCCTATCGTTCATCTGTCATCCCTCCATCCTATCGTTCATCTGTCATCCTCCATCCTATCGTTCATCTGTCATCCTCCATCCTATCGTTCATCTGTCATCCCTCCATCCTATCGTTCATCTGTCATCCCTCCATCCTATCGTTCATCTGTCATCCTTCCATCCTATCGTTCATCTGTCATCCTTCCATCCTATCGTTCATCTGTCATCCCTCCATCCTATCGTTCATCTGTCATCCCTCCATCCTATCGTTCATCTGTCATCCATCCATCCTATCGTTCATCTGTCATCCCTCCATCCTATCGTTCATCTGTCATCCCTCCATCCTATCGTTCATCTGTCATCCCTCCATCCTATCGTTCATCTGTCATCCTTCCATCCTATCGTTCATCTGTCATCCTCCATCCTATCGTTCATCTGTCATCCTCCATCCTATCGTTCATCTGTCATCCCTCCATCCTATCGTTCATCTGTCATCCCTCCATCCTATCGTTCATCTGTCATCCTCCATCCCTATCGTTCATCTGTCATCCTCCATCCTATCGTTCATCTGTCATCCTCCATCCTATCGTTCATCTGTCATCCTTCCATCCTATCGTTCATCTGTCATCCTTCCATCCTATCGTTCATCTGTCATCCTCCATCCTATCGTTCATCTGTCATCCTCCATCCTATCGTTCATCTGTCATCCTTCCATCCTATCGTTCATCTGTCATCCTTCCATCCTATCGTTCATCTGTCATCCCTCCATCCTATCGTTCATCTGTCATCCCTCCATCCTATCGTTCATCTGTCATCCCTCCATCCTATCGTTCATCTGTCATCCTTCCATCCTATCGTTCATCTGTCATCCCTCCATCCTATCGTTCATCTGTCATCCCTCCATCCTATCGTTCATCTGTCATCCTTCCATCCTATCGTTCATCTGTCATCCCTCCATCCTATCGTTCATCTGTCATCCCTCCATCCTATCGTTCATCTGTCATCCCTCCATCCTATCGTTCATCTGTCCATCCCTCCATCCTATCGTTCATCTGTCATCCCTCCATCCTATCGTTCATCTGTCATCCTATCCTATTCATCTGTCATCCCTCCATCCTATCGTTCATCTGTCATCCCTCCGATTTTCTTCACTGCAAATAGAGCGTTTAAAAAACGTCTTTATAAAATGTGTTTTGGTGACCAGGACTTCTCACTCCTGCTCTCTTGTTGCAGGGATCATGCACGGTCCCTGGCTGGCTGAGGCTCTGGTGAGGGCGTGGAGGTCTCTGCAGGAAGAGGAGGTGTGGGGGCGGTGCCTGAAGCCAGAGCGCAGCAGAGCCTCCAGGAGCTCTTCCACAAAGGTAAGTCATATGCACTGAACCTGGGCATGAAAGTTTAAATTTGTAAGCACAGTTCATACACATGATAGAAACCATCACACAGGTATTAAAATCAGAAATAATCACAGTACATTATAACGAGTGGAATAAAAATCCCCACCGTTGTGGCACAGATAACTGTTTTCAACACTGGATTTTGAGCATTGGCCAAGAAGAAGCTTGTCTCACATTTGCAGGAAGACTGTTATGTATTATAGCAGCATGAATCTTATAGCTGCCTCCTCATGTTAGTCCCTTACTCTCGGCATCAGCAGAGTGCCGGTCCTGGCTCCTCAGAGTCCCCGCAGGAGGTCCGGTCCGCTGTGCTCCTCAGAGTCCCAGCAGGAGTCCTGGTCCCCTTTGCTCCGCAGAGTCCCAGCAGGGAGTCCCCGGTCCCTGTGCTCCTCAGAGTCCCAGCAGTAGTCCGGTCCCTGTCTCCTCCGAGTCCAGCAGGAGATCCGGTTCCCTGTGCTTCGCTCCGAGTCCGCGCAGGAGTCCGGTACCTGTGCGCCTCGAGTCCCCAGCAGGAGTACCGTCCCCTGTGCTCCTCACGAGTCCCAGCAGGAGTCCGTTCCCTGTGCTCTCCGAGTCCCAGCAGAGTCCGCTCCCCTGTGCTCCTCCCGAGTCCAGCAGGGAGTCCGGTCCCTGTGCTCCTCCCGAGTCCCCAGCCGGAGTCCGGTCCCTGTGCTGCCTACTGTGTGCCCAGCAGAGTCCGTCCCTGTGCTCCTCCGAGTCCCAGCAGGGAGTCCGGTCCCCTGTGCTACCTCTCCGATCCTCAGCAGGAGTCCGGTCCCGTGCTCCTCCGATCCCAGCAGGAGTCCGGTCCCCTGTGGCTCCATCCGAGGCCCCAGCAGGAGGCCGTCCCTGTGCTCCTCCCGAGTCCCGAGCAGGAGTCCGGCCCTGTGCTCCTCCGAGTCCCAGGCATGAGTCCGGTCCCTGTTGTCGCTCCTCCGATCCCCAGCAGGAGGGTCCGGTCCGCGTGGCTCCTCCGGAGCCCAGCAGGAGTCCGGTCCCTGTGCTCCAGTCCGATTCCCAGCAGGAGTCCGTCCCTGTCACCTCCGAGTCCCAGCAGGAGTCCCGGTCCCTGTGCTCCTCCGAGTCCCAGCAGAGTATCACGGTCCACCTGTGCTCCTCCGAGTCCCAGCAGGAAGTACCGGTCCCGGTGCTTCCTCCGATCCCAGCAGGAGTCCGGGTCCCTGTGCTCCTTCCTCCGAGTCCCAGCAGGAGTTCCGGGGCCCTGTGCTCGCTCCGATTCCCAGCCAGGAGTCCGGTCCCTGGGCTCCTACGAGGTCCCAGCAGTAGTCCCGGTCCCTTTGCTCCCTGCCGAGTCCCCAGCAGGAGTCCGTCCCTGTGCGCATCCGAGTCCCCAGCAGGAGTCCGGTCCCTGTGCTCCTCCCGAGTCCCAGCAGGAGTCTCCCGGTCCCTGTGCTCCTCCGAGTCCAGCAGAGTCCGGTCCCCTGCCCCTGCCCGAGTCCCAGCAGGATCCCGGGGGGGATCCCCTGTGCTCCTACCGAGTCCCACAGAGTCCGTACTGTGCTCCTCCGAGTCCCAGCAGTAGTCCGGTCCCTGTGCTCCTCCGAGTCCCATCAGGAGTGCCGTCCCTGTGCACCTCCGAGTCCCAGCAGGAGTCCGGTCCCTGTGCCTCCGCCGAGTCCAGCAAGGAGTCCGGTCCTGTGCTCCTCCGAGTCCCACAGAGTCCGTCCCCAGTGCTCCTCCCGAGTCCTCAGCAGGAGTCCGGTCCCTGTGCCCTCCGAGTCCCTCCAGGGAGTCCGGTGCACTGTTCTCCTGCCTCCGAGTCCAGCATGAGTCCCCGGTCCCTGTGCTCCTTCCTCCGAGTCCCAGCAAGGGAGTCCGGTCCCTGTGCTCCTCCGAGTTGTCCCAGGCAGGAGTCCGGTCCCTGTGCTCTCTCCGAGTCCCAGCAGGAGTCCGTCCCCTGTGCTCCTCCGAGTCCCAGCAGGATCCGTCCTGTGCCCTCCGAGATCCCAGCAGGAGTCCGGTCCCTGTGCTCCTCCGAGTCCCAGCAGGAGTCTCGGTCCCTGTGCTCCTACCTGAGTCCCAGCAGAGTCCGGTCCCTGTGCGCTCCTCCTCCGAGTCCCAGCGAGAGGTCCGGTCCCTGTGCCCTCCGAAGTCCCAGCAGGAGTTCCGTCCCCTGTGCTCCTCCGAGTCCCAGCAGAGTCCGGTCCCTGTGCTCCTCCAGCCAGCAGGAGTCCGGCTCCCTGTGCTTCCTCCGAGTCCCAGCAGAGTCCGGGTCCTGTGCTCCATCCGAAGTCCCCCCAGCAGGAGACCGGTCCCTGTGCTCCTCCGAGTCGCCAGCAGGAGTCCGGTCCCTGTGCTCCTCCGAGTTCCCACAGGAGTACGGGGTCCCTGTGCTCTCCGAGTCCCAGCAGGAGTCCCGGGCCCTGTGCTCCTCCGAGTCCCAGCAGAGTCCGGTCCCTGTGCTTCCTCCGAGTCCCATCAGGAGTCCGTCCCTGGGTGCTCCTCCGAGTCCCAGACAGGATCCGGTCCCTGTGCTCCTCCGAGTCCCAGCAGGAGTCCGGTCCCTGTGCTCCTCCGAGTCCCAGCGAGGAGTCCGGTCCCTGTGCTCCTCCGAGTCCCACAGGAAGGCCGGTCCCTGTGCTCCTCCGAGTCCCAGCAGGAGTCCCGTCTCATGTGCTCCTCCGAGTCCCAGCAGGAGTCCGGTCCAGGTGCTCGCTCCAGAGTCCCAGCAGGAGTCCGTCCATGTGCTCCTCATAGAGAGAGAGAGACCTGAGAACTGGACTTATGTGAATGGTACTTCCGTGTTCTATCAGGACTCAAGCTACAATCCATCTCTGTGATAGAAAAACAATAATCAAATACCCTCTTCAGGATGCTTTATTCTGGAGAAAATTGGAACGATAGGGGACTAAACAAATGCATTTTTGTCATAGCCTGTATGCTAACCCGCTAACTCGTGTCGGCAACCTGCGGCCCTTTTAGTGACTCCTCGAGTGCTCCTGGTGCCTTTTCAAAAATTCTGAAAATGGGAGTGGCAGTGCCTATATTTTAATTTCCACTATTTGAATGTGGGATTTTGTAGGAGGGATTACATTCTGAACGTTTTTAAATGCTGTGGCATTATGTACGCATTTCAAACATTTCTGTCATCGTAGTGCTTCATAACCGGTGACGCAGCCGTCGGCGGCCAGGCGCCGTTTGTAAACAACCGGCGTGTGGGCATGAATCCCAAAGCTAAGAACAAGATTGAACATATCAGCCCACTGAGAAAGGGCTGCTTAATGTCTGCGTCATAATGAGAAGTTTGTTTCAAACACCGAAGAGCAATGACGCGCTAAACACCGTTCACAGTGATTACCGTGAAGGATTCATTCATCTAAATTCGAGAGCACCTATGTTCAGAAGTTCAAATCCGCATCCGCAAAGACCATGAAAGAAAGTGGCCTGGATATTAATTCAGCTCCAGCAAACTGCAGCCCTGTGATACAATATGAACAGATCAGTGATGCAGGGTGAACTCGAGCCAAAAAGCAGATTTATTTACTGTTTTTCTACAATTGCTTGAAAGCAAAAAAATGGAAGTTAAAGTTATATGCAGAGTTTGTCACAATGGTGCTCATTCTCGTCCAGGACCCGCAGTGAAAACATACATTAGATATTTCATGAAATGTTTATTATGCATTTGTAGCCTTTACTTTGTCATTTAGCTATTAGGCTAAGTATTAAAAAGGCCACCCCCTAATACATCTTGATGCCGCGGTACCTTCATATAAGCCTATACAAGGCGTTAATTTTGTTTTTTTGTGGGGCCCAGACAGATGTTGTTTTAGTTTTTTTTTGTCTAATATGGCTCTTTGAACCTTTGTGAGTTGCCGTCCCTGCGCTAACTCAATGAAGCCCAATAGAGAAGGTCTTCATCACTAGGGCAAAGGTTTTTGTTTTCCAACTTGCTCTGACTTCCCTATTGACTTACACAGAAAGCGAGACCTGAAACGGGAGCTAACGTAGATGGTGGCTTCCTTTTTACATAATCATGGTTTTTTTCTTGGTGTGAAGATCAGAGAATTCTCGCCTTTAAGGGACAAACAACGGTTTTATCTTATTCTTAGGAGAAAGTTGAGTTTTTTGGGAGTGTGGGCACCGTTTGTGTTACACTCACCAAAAAACCCAAACTTTCTCTAAGATAAGATAAACCGTTTTTTGTCCTTAAAGGCGAGAATTCTCTGATCTTCACACCAATGAAAAAAACATGGATTATGTAAAACCAGAAGCACCATCACGTTAGTCCAGTTCTCGAGGTCTCTGCTTTCTGTTAAGTCAATAGGAGTCAGAGCAAGATGGACATAACCCTTGCCCATGACTCTTCTCTATTGGGCTTCATTTGAGTTAGCGCAGGGGTCGGCAACTCAAAAGGTTCAAAGAGCCGATTAACAAAAAGAAAACTAAAACAACATCTGTCTGGAGCCGCAAAAAACAAAAATAACAGCCCTTGTAGTAAGGCTTATATGAAGGGACAACGGGCAATCAAGATGTATTGAGCTATATTAGCCTAATTTCTACTAAAGAGAAAGTAAAGGCTACAAATGCATAATAAACATTCATGATTATCAAATGTAGTTTTCACGCGTGTCCTGGAGAGAATGACGCACCATGTGTAACAACTCTGCTTAAACTTTAACTTCCATTTTTTGCTTTCATGCTATTGAGAATACAGTAAATATTCTGCTTTTTGGCTCCGAGTTCACCCTGCATCACGTCTGTTCATATTGATCAGCTGATGTTTGCTGGAGCTTGAATTAATATCCTGGCCCTTTCTTTCATGGTCTTTGCGGATGATTTGAAGTCTGAAAAGAGGTGCTCTGACTTTAAGATGAATGTAATCCTTCACGTAATTCACCGGTGAAACGGTGTTTAGCGCGTCTTTGCTCTTCGTGTGTAAAACAAAACTTCTCATTATGACGCAGACATTTAGCAGCCCTTCCTCAGTGACTGATATGTTCATTCTTGTTCCTTTAGCTTTGGGAATTCAACCCACCTCCCACGCCGTTTGTTTACAACGGCCGCCTGGCGGCGAGGCTTGCGTCTTCCGATATGAACGCACTACGTTGACAAAATGTTGAAATAGTACTTATGCACAGCATTTAAAAACGTTAAGCAATGTAATCCCTCCTACAATATCCACATTCAAACTAGAAATAAAATATAGCCCTGCGCACGCCAATTTCAGACATTTTTTGGAAAAGGCGCCAGGTGCCACTCGCGAGCACTAAAGGGCCGCAGGTTGCCGACACCGAGTTAGCGGGTTAGGCATACAGGCTATGACAAAAGCATGTGTTTAGTCCCTCTATCGTTCCACATATTCTCCAGCATAAAGCAACTGAAGAGGGTATTTGATTATTGTGTTTCTATCACAGAGATGGATTTGTAGCTTGAGACCTGACTAGAACCAGGAAGTACCATCACATTAAAAAAAAAGTTCCCCCCCCACCCCCCCCCCCCCACAAGTTCTCAGGTCTCTCCTCGTCTTCTGAAGCACATTGACCGGACTCCTGCTGGGACTCGAGGAGCACATGGACCGGACTTCTGCTGGACTCGGAGGGAGCACATGGACCGGACTCCTGCTGGGACTCGGAGGAGCAAAGGACGGACTCCTGCTGGGAATCGGAGGAGCACAGGGACCGGACTCATGCTGGGACTCGGAGTAGCACAGGGACCGGACTCCTGCGGGGACTCGGGGGGGGAGCAGCGAGGACCGGACTCCTGCTGGGACTCGGAGGAGCACAGGGACCGGACTCCTGCTGGGACTCGGAGGAGCACAGGGACCGGACTCCTGCTGGACTCGGAGGAGCGACAGGGACCCGACTCCTGCTGGGACTCGAGGAGCACCAGGGACCGGACTCCTGCTGGGACTCGGAGAGCACAGGGGAGGACCGACTCCTGCCTGGGACTCCGGAAGCACAGGGACCGGACTCCTGCTGGGACTCGGAGGGAGCACAGGACCGACTCCTGCTGGGACCGGAGGAGCACAGGGACCGGACTCCTGCTGGACTCGAGAGCACAGGGACCGGACTCCTGCTGGACTCGAGGAGCCACAGGGACCGTACTTCTGCTGGCTCGGAGGAGCACAGGGACCGGACTCCTGCTGGGACTCAGGGAGGAGCACAGGGACCGGACGCGCTGCTGGGACCGGAGGAGTACAAAGGGAACCGACTCCTGCGGGACTCGAGGAGCACAGGGAACCGGACTCCTGCGGGGACTCGGAGGAGCACAGGGACGCGGACTCCGCGGGGACTCGAGGAGCACAGGGACCGGACTCCTGCTGGGACTCTGGAGAGCACAGGGACCGGACTCCTGCTGGGACTCGGAGATCACAGGGACCGGACTCCTGCTGGGACTCGGAGGAGCACAGGGAACCGGCTCCTGCTGGGACTCGGAGGAGCACAGGGACCGGACCTCCTGCTGGGACGCGAGGAGCACAGGGACCGACTCCTGCTGGGACTCGAGGATGCACAGGGACCGGACTCCTGCGGGGACTCGAGGAGCCACAGTGGACCGGACTCCTGCTGGGACTCGAAGGAGCACAGGGACCGGACCACCGTGCTGGGACTCGGAGGAGCACAGGGACACGACTCCTGCCTGGGACACGGAGGACACAGGGACCCGGATCCTGCTGGGACTCGGAGGAGCACAGGGACCGGACTCCTGCTGGGACTCGGAGGAGCACAGGACCGACTCCTGCTGGGAGCTCGGAGGAGCACAGGAACCGGACTCCTGCTGGACTCGGAGGAGCACAGGGACGCGACTCCCTGCTGGACTCGGAGGAGGCACAGGGACCGGACTCCGGCTGGGACTCGGAGGAGCACAGGGACCGGACTCCTGCTGGACGCGAGGAGCACAGGACCGGACTGCCTGCTGGGACTCGGAGGAGCACGGGACCGGGGGGGGGACTCCTGCTGGACTCGGATGAGCCACAGGGACCGACTCCTGCTGGACTCGGAGGAGCACAGGGAACGGACTCCTCTGGGACCGGAGTAGCACAGGGACCGGACTCCTGCTGGGACCGGAGGAGCACAGGGACCGGACTCCTGCGGGACTCGGAGGAGCACAGGGACCTGGACTCCTGCTGGGACTCGGAGGAGCACAGGGACCGGACTCCTGTTGGACTCGGAGGAGCACAGGGGGACCGGACTTCCTGCTGGGTACTCGGAGGAAGCACAGGGACCGGACTCCTGCTGGGACTCGGAGGAGCACAGGGACCGGACACCTGCTGGGACTGCGGAGGAGCACAGGGGGACCCGGACTCCTGCTGGTACTCGGAGGAGCACAGGACCGGACTGGGGGGGGGGGGGGGGGGCTGCTGGGTCTCGGAGGAGCACAGGGAGCACAGGACTCCTGATGGTACTCGGAGGAGCACAGGGACCGGACTCCTGCTGGGACTCGGAGGAGCACAGGGACCGGACTCCTGCTGGGACTAGGATGAAGCACAGGGACCGGACTCCTGCGGTGACGCGGAGGAGGCACGGGACCGGACTCATGCTGGACTCGGAGGAGCACAGGGAACCGGACTCCTTCTGGGACTCGGAGAGCACCTGGGACTCGGACTCCTGCTGGGACTCGGAGGAGAACAGGGACCGGACTCCTGCTGGGACTCGGAGGAGCACAGGGACCGGACTCCGGCAGGGACTCGGGAGGAGCACAGGACGCGGACTCCTGGCTGGGCCTCGGAGGAGCACAGGGAGCCGGACTCCTGCTGGGACTCGAGGAGCACAAGGGACCGGACTCCTGCTGGGACTCTGAGGAGCACAGAGGGGGGGAAGGAGCGAAGGGAGAGGGGGGGGAAAGCGAGGGGAGGAGGGGAAGAGGGGAAAAGGAGGGAAGGGGGGGGCGAAGGAGGGGGGGGAAGGGGCAGGGGGGGGGGAAGGGGACCGGACTCCTGCTGGGACTCTGAGGAGCAGCAGGACCCAGACTCCTGCTGGACTCTGAGGAGCACAGGACCGACTCCCTGATGGGACTCTGAGGACACAGGGAACCGGACTCCTGCAATGCCGAGAGTCATGACTAAACATGGAGGAGGCAGCTATTCAGATTCATTCTTGCTATAATCCACTAACAGTCTTCTGAACATGTGAAGAAGCTTGTCTGCTCTGGCACTGCCTCAAATCCAGGTAGAAAACAGTTTATCTGTGCCACAAGCGGAGGGATTTATCTACACTCGTTTTAATGGTACTGTGATTATTTATGATTTAATTCCCTGTGTGATGGTTTTCAATCATGTGTATGAACTGTGCTATACAATTAATCTTTCCAGTGCCTGGTTCTGTGCATATGACTTACGCTTTGTGGAAGAGCTCCTGGAGGCTCTCTGCCTCTGGCTCAGCTACCGCCCACACCTCCTCTTCCGGCAGAGGACCTCCACGCACCTCAGAGCCTCTGCCAGGACACTGCATGATCCCTGCTACACGAGAGGCAGAGTGGAGAAGTCCTGGCTCACAAACAATTTTATAAAAGACGTTTAAACGCTCGTTTTTGCAGTAAGAACATCGGACAACATTCACATTATTTCAGGTCATTTCATTGGATTTTTTGTATCGCCCTAATCACACACAGTTCGTTATCTCGGAGGAATTTACAAAACAGCTTGAAATCGCCACAACAGTACAAACTCCAAGAAAGGCAAAGAGTAAATAACACACAGAGCCATCGGTCCATAAGGGGCAGAGACCAATTCCAATAAATTATGATAATTGGCCATAAATGTTTAATGTTTGAGTGTAACAGAAGGCAAGGCAAGGCAAGTTTATTTATATAGCAATTCAAATACACAAGGCTATTCAAAGTGCTGAACAAACAAAAACATTGAAAATCATAAATTTTATCACAGAACATTAAAAAGAAAAGATAGAAATATAAAATCCTCAGTTGTATGCACAGGTAAACAGAACTGTCTTTATCACTGGTTTTAAAAATTTTTTGTCAGAGAGGAGGCCTGTCTCACATCTTCAGGAAGACTGTTCCAGATTTTTTAGCAGCATGAATCTGAAAAGCAGCCTCCCCATGTTTAGTTCTGACTCTGGGCACTAACAAGGAGTCCCAGTCCCTGAGCTCCTCAGAGTCCGGGCTGGTTCCATATGGGACTAACATTCACTAAAAACCAACCCACAAGCCCAGCGTGTTCCGTCGAATTGTTTATTCACTCGGTGGGTAATGACGGGTTTCGGCGGAAACAGTCCGAGGTGTTGGAAGCTGCTAGTCGCCAGCCGTGTGCAATCTGGCTAGCACAATGGCCGACACTGTCATCTTCTCTGGGCCCCGTACCTAGCACTACAGTGCAGAAGCATTCAGCAGACACTCGCTTTCAACCGTCCTGGCTGTCTGGCTGGTGCTCTCGAAGTGGTGTTTTTCATGTTGACATTGGAGTGCCTTTTGGGGAGAAGCCCGGTCTCATCCGCTCGGATGATATCCACCCAACGATGGCGGTACAAAGCCCTTTTTTGGCTAAGAATTTGGCCCTGGCGCTAACTGTTCTGCGCGGCTCAAATGACGATAGCAGAACTGAGGGCCCGGTGCAGAGCTGCTCTGCCACAACCTCGACCCCCCATCTGTTTCAGGCTTACTAGCCTCAGAGCGTAGTCAGTTTGAATCTGTGTGTGCATTGTGTGTGTGGCCTGTGTGTGCTCAGTTTAGCTAGCCTCAGAAACCTAGTCAGATTGAAACTTGTGTGTGGTTTCCCCGCTGAAGTCTAAAGTCACTATAGCGAGGAAATCTGACCTAGGTGTCAGACACAGTAATCTTAATAAAAGTTCAGACAGACAAAATAGTTTCTAAGCGGTAGGGTTGTTAAATGTGGTACAATACCTACAATAACAATACAATTTATTCTTGTATACCCTTGGTCACAACAGAAGTCATCTCAGAGGACTTAACAAAACCATTGAAATCACCAACACAGGTCAGAGAATCAACAGTTAAAACACATGAAGAATACAGTATAAAGCACTCACAGAAGAAAATGTCCATACATGTTGTAGAATGCTTAAAGTGTCCCTGATCATCACCAATCCTTTCTGTTGGACACTAACTGTCCCAACAAGACCCCTCCTGCATCGACAAGGAAAAACTCTTAAAAAACCCAGTGGGAAAAAGTGAGAAACCTTGGAGGAGAACTAGGGAAACCCACAGGGAGGGAGACCCATATGAGAAAGGGATCCGCTCCTCCGGACGGACAGACTAATGATCTAGGACCTAAGCTAAGCTACAGAACGTGGACCAGGTGGAACGCGCTGAACGTGGACAGGTCCGGGTGCAGGACCGAAGCACTCCCAGGCGGGTCGGGCGGGCAGTCCGCAGGTGTAGATGGAAGAGGCCAGGCTCAGAGATCCCGTCATCGTACCATGAAACAGACAATGGGACAACGGTGAATAGCAATGAACAAACTACAGTCAGAATCCTAAAAATGCTAAACAGATAAAGTAGGAAGGAGGAGAGGATAGTGCTCAATTACCATACTTCTCCCAGCAAACTGACTCCCTATATGCAGCTTGACTAACACTCTGAGGAGTTTTAAACCTTCTCCGAGTCTTACCTTCCTACCATATGCTAAACTAAAGAGGACTGTTTTAAACCTAGCCTTGAATAAAGAATAACATACAGCATAATATATAACATAATATACAACATAACACAATACATTATTTGAATAATATATAACATAATATAAACATAATAACAGCATATATATAGATCTAATATATACACTACATATTATGTATATTACCTAATTATATGCTAAATTAAAGTAAAGTGCTTTAAGCCTGCCTTGAATGTGGAGACCGTATCTGCTTCCTTAACATAAATGGGAAGCTGATTCCACAGTAAAGGAGCTTGGTAGCTAAATGCTCTGCCACCAACAGTGACCTTTGAGACCTTAGGGACCACCAACGTCTGGGCGTTTTGTGAGCGCAACGCTCGACTTGGTTTGATACTGACACTAACGTGTCTTGGAGATAAGAAGGAGCCAAAGCCTTTATGGCTTTATATGTTAACAGTAGTGATTTTAAACTTTATTCTGTACTCCACAGGGAGCCAGTGGAGTGATTTTTTAACACCGAGTGTATGTGGCTCCCATCCTTTTGGTACCTGTTACGATCCTAGCGGCTGGTATTCATGAACGAGCTGGAAGCTCCTTCAAAGATGCGTTTAGGCACTGCTGCCAGTAAAGCGTTACAGTAGTCGAGCCTTGATGTGACAACGCGTAATGAGTTTTTCCGCGTCACTTTTAGGAAGGGAATTCCTATTTCGCGATGTTTCGTAAGTGGAAGTACGCCATGTTTTTAGTTGCTTGGCTTATATAAGCCTTGAAGAGTGTTCCTTGGTCAAAATGACTCCCAAGATTCCTCACTGGTGTTACTGGTATTATAAACTGACATTATCGTGAAGTAACCATCTGGTTAGTGAGGGAGTCACGCAGGCGCTTCGGACGCGAGTAGGATCACTTCTGTCTTCTCCGGGTTGAGAAGTAGGAAGTTACGAGTCATCCACATTTTAAGGTCCTTATGCAGGCACGGGCTGTTTCTAGCTGATCTGGTCTATTTAGGCTTCATCGACAGATAAAGCTGTGTGTCATCTGCATAGCATGAAATGTAATTCCATGCTTTTTAATAATGTTTTCCAGTGCAGCTGTAGAGAGTGAAAAAGAATCGGTCCGAGTACCGAACCCTGCGGCACACCGAAATTCCACCCAGATTAAGGCGACGAGTCCCTGATTCCACATTGAACAGAAGTGAATATCGATCTGATAAATATGATGTAAACCAGCCAAGGGCTGTTTCCTCTAAGACTATTTCACATTCTACCTCTGCAGTAGAATGCTGTGGTCTAGTGTGTCAAAATGCAGCACTAAGGTCCGTAGGACCACACTGACATTGTCCATTATCGGCACTATATTAAGGGTCATTTGTGACTTTGACAGTGCCGGTTTCAAGTGCTATGATGAGCTCTGAATCCAATTGAAAGACTTCAAACATATTATTTTCCTGCAGTGGCAGCGAGCTGCACAGCTATAAGGTTTTCCAGATTTTTAGATATAAAAGTGAGGTTTTGAGAGCGTGCTGTAGTTGTGTAAGTATGTTCTGGGTCCAGGTTTTGTTTTCTTACAAGAAGGGGTTTGATTAACGCGTTTTAAAAGCTTGTGGGACATAGCAACTTGTATGGATGCGGTTATTATATTTACGATAGGCTCAATTATCAAGGAAGTATGTCCTTGAAGAGCCATGTCCCGGGACTGCGTATAACATCAAGTTGAGGCTTTAGAGGATGTGACCACAGAGATCACCTCTGCTTGGGCTCACATGCCATGAATTTTATTAAGGCCCACTGAAGAGTCTAAGTGGAAGTCACGAAGCCGCTTCAACCTGTCCACCATAACAGCAGGAGCAACCTCCTCCAGCTTGTCACGAATGGAGGTAATTTTATTAATAAAGTAGTGGAGAAAGTTACGACACTGCTCAGTGAAGCTTGGAATTTTTAGCTCGATTGCGCATATGGCAGTTGTGAGTTTAGCAGGTACCGAACAAAAAGTCTACTGTGTTTTTATTTCCTTCTATTAAAGTTGAATATATTGATTTCGAGCCCCGCGAAGGCCATCTTGTAGTTTCGGAGACCTGCTTTTCCTCTTCCTGTGGACAGGCTCCGAGTGGGAGTGGCGATATAGCCCTCTCCAATTTTCTGAACCGATCCTGTTTTTAACAGTGTGGAGTTGAACACTGTACCAGGCGGACGATGAACTAATCCTAATGGTTGTCTGTTTTAAAGGAGCTGCTGCATTTAAAGCAGATTTAAAGACTCCCCAGTAGTGTTTGCCCACCGTTTGGTCAATGACTGAGGGACTGCAGCGAGCTGTGAACGGTTAACCTGCAGCAATTCAACATAGGCGTATTAGTTCTTGAACAACGTTGGATAGATTTATCATTTAAGGTTCTTTTCATTATGGTTTTATCTTGGCGGGGACAGGAAAGTCCCTCCAAAGCGAGATCAAACGTGATCATGAAATGGGTCATTACAGCAACGCGCTTTGACGCTGGAATGTCAACATTGGAGACATCACAGCCGTAGTCTTGACAAGGTCCCAAGGGTGGTTATGAATGTGAGTAGGTTCCTCGACATTCTGAGTAAAACCAACACCATCTTGTACGGAGCTGAAAGCTTTGTTTAAGCTGTCAGTGCTGTCGTCCACATGTATATGGACGTCTCCTGCTATAACTATGTTTTTCCCATTCCAAAACTAGGTTTGAAATGAAGTCAGTAGAATTCTGTTAGAACCGCTGTAAGGACTCAGGAGTCGGTATACAAACTATAATAGTAACTGCTTTTTGTTTTCTCCACCCCCAGGACAGGTGATTGAAAAGTTTTAAGTTTTCAACGAGTGAAAAGCGGTGTTGGTTTTGGGACTAAGAACCAAGTTGGTGTGTGATATGATCACTCGCATCACCACCGCCGCGGGACTGTAGCTCTGGCTTTCTGGTAGTTAACATTGCGTCGGAGGAGTGCACTCATTCAATCCTGAACGTATCTCCTGTGGAGCCAAGTCTCCGAGAGCGCAAACAAATACAAGCCTTGTCTTCATAAATTAGTTCGTTTATGAGAACGATTAGACGAGATTGATCTGACGTTCATTAAAGTAATACCACTTAAACCTGAACAGCTTAAACAAGCGTTCAGCGCCGTACAGATGGTGTTGGTTTTACCCTCAGAATGTCGAGGAACCTACTCACATTCATATCCACGACCTTTGACCCTTGTCCTGACCTACCGGCTGTGATGTCTACCAATGTTGACATCCAGCGTCAAAGCTCGTTGCTGTTCTGACCATTTCTTGCTCACGTTTTGATCTCCGCTTTGGAGGACTTTCTGTCCCGCAAGATAAAACCATAATGAAAAGAACCAAATGATAAATCATCACAGGTATTCAAAGAACTAATACAGCCTATGTTGAATACGGCTGCAGTAACCTTTCACGTGCAGCACTGCAGGTCCCTCAGATCATCGACCAAACGGTGGCAACACTATGAGTCTTTAAAATCCTGCATTAAATGCAGCTGCTTCCTTAAAACAGAAAACCATTAGGATTAGATCATAGCGCCCTGGTACATGTTCCAACCCACACTTTAAAACAGGACGTCAGAAAAGTGAGAGGCTATATCGCCACTCCCACTCGGACCTGTCCACATGGAGTGAAAGCAGGTCTCCGAAACTACAAGAAGGCCCTTCGCGGGGCTCGAACTCAATACTATTCAAACTTTAATAGAAGCGAATAATAACAACAGTAGATTTTTGTTCGGTACCACGTCGCTAAACATCACAAACTGCATAGCGCAATCCGAGCCTAAAATTCAAGCTCACTGAGCAGTGGTCGACTTTCTCCACTTCTTTGAAAATAAAATTACATCCATGCCGTGACAACTGGAGGAGGTTGCTCCTGCTGTTAGTGGTGGACAGGTTGAAGCGGCATAACGGTGAATTTCCCCACTTAGACTCCTTCCATGGGCCGTGAATAATTCATGGCTGTGAGCCAAGCAGAGGTGATCTCTGTGGTCACATCCGCAAAGCCTCAGACTTGCATGTTAGACGCAGTCCCGACATGGCTTCTTCAAAGACATACTTCCTTTGAAATTGAGCCTAGCGTAAAATATAGAGAAACGCATCACATACAATGTGGCAGTCCCCTCAAGCTTTCAAAACCGCGGAATCTAACCCTTCTGAGAAAACAAACTGACCCAGGGGAAAAAAAGAAAAAAAAAAAAAATAAAACGTACAAACTGACAGTCCGATCTCGAACCTCACATTTTATATCTAAAATCCTGGAAAAACTTATAGCTGAGGCAGCCTCCGCTGCCGGACCTGCAGGAAAATGATATGTTTAATCTTTCAATCAGGGATTCAGAAGCTCATCATAGCACGAACGGCACTAGTCAAAGTCCACAAATGACTTACTAACTAAGCTGCCGATAATGGACAAGTGTCAGTGCTGTCTACTGGACGCCTTAGGTGCTCATTTGACACAATAGACCGAACAGCATTCTACTGCAGAGGCTAGAGATGTGATATAGGTCTTAGAGTGAACAGCCCTTGCTGGTTTAAATCCTTTTTATCAGATAGATATCACTTCGTCAATGTGAAGTCAGGACTAGGTATCGTCGCCTTATTCTGGAGTGGAATTCGGTTTGTGCCGCAGGGTCGGTACTCGGACCGATTTCCTTTTAACTCTCTACCTGCTGCCACTGGGGAAATCTTTATAAAAAAGCATGGAATTAATTTCACTGCTATGCAGATGACACACAGCTTATCTGTCGAGAAGCCTAATCAGACAGATCAGCTAGAAAAAGCTCAGTGCCTTGCATAAAAGGACCTTAAAATAGGATGATCCCCCCTTGTTAACTTCTACTTCTCAAACCCGGAGAAGGACAGAAGTGAATCCTACTCTGGGTGGGGGGCTATCCGAAGCGCCTGCGTGACTCCCCTCCAAACCAGATGGTTACTCTAGCGATAAATGTCAGGATGAATACCCAGTAACACTGTGAGGACTCATGGGAGTCTCCCATTTTTGCCCAAGAACTCTCCTTCAAGGCTTATATACAGCCAAGCAACTAAAACGGTCGTACTTCCACTTACGGACCAATTTTTGTCCCGGCTAAAATTAAGGAATTTCCTGCCTAAAAGGAGGGCGCGGAAAAACTCATTCACGGCGTTTGTCACCTCAAGGCTCGACAACTGTAACGCTTTACTGCAGGCGTGCCCCTAAAGGCCGCGTTGGAAGAGCTGCCAGCTCCGTTCCGAATACACGCAGGCTATGATCTTAACAGGTAACCAAAAGGAGGGAGCACATAACTCCGGTGTTTAAAATCACATCCACTGGCTCCCTGTGGAGTACAGATAAAAGTTTAAAAAAATCCTACTCTTAACATATAAAGCCATAAATGGCTTGGCTCCTTCTTATCTCCAAGACACGTTAGTGTCGTATCAACCAAGTCGAGCGTTGCGCTCACAAAAAACGCCAGACGTCTGGTGGTCCCTAAGGTCTCAAAGGTCACTGTTGGTGGCAGAGCATTTAGCTACCAAGCTCCTTTACTGTGGAATCAGCTTCCCATTTATGTTAAGGAAGCAGATACGGTCTCCACATTCAAGGCCAGGCTTAAAGCACTTTACTTTAATTTAGCATATAATTAGGTAATCTATAATATGTAGTGTATATATTATATTATATATGCTGTATTATGTTATATATTATGTTATATATTATTCAATAATGTATTGTGTTATGTTGTATATTATGTTTATATATTATGCCTGTATGTTATTCTTTATTCAAGGCTAGGTTTAAAACAGTCCTCTTTAGTTTAGCATATGGCTAGGAAGGTAAGACTCGGAGAAGGTTAAACTCCTCAGAGTGTTAGTCAAGCTGCATAGGGAGTCAGTTTGCTGGGGAGAAGTATGGTAACTTGAGCACTATCCTCTCCTCCTTCCTACTTTATCTGTTTAGCATTTTTAGGATTCTGACGTGTAGTTTGTTCATTGCTATTCACCCGTTGTCCATTGTCTGTTTCATGGTACGATGACGGGATCTCTGAGCCTGGCCTCTTCCATCTACACCTGCGGGACTGCCCCGCCCGACCCGCCTGGGAGTGCTTCGGTCCTGCACCGGACTGTCCACGTTCAGCGTCCACTGGTCCACGTTCTGTAGCTAGCTTATGGTCCTAGATCATTAGTCTGGTCCGTCCGAGGAGCGGATCCCTTTCTCATATGGGTCTCCCTCCCTGTGGGTTTCCCTAGTTCTCCTCCAAGGTTTCTCACTTTTTCCCACTGGGTTTTTTAAGAGTTTTTCCTTGTCGATGCAGGAGGGTCTTGTTGGACAGTTAGTGTCCAACAGAAAGGATTGGTGATGATTCAGGACACTTTAGCATTCTACAACATTGTATGGACATTTTCTTCTGTGTGTGCTTTATACTGTATTCTTCATGTGTTTTAACTGTTGATTCTCTGACCTGTGTTGGTGATTTCAATGGTTTTGTTAAGTCCTCTGAGATGACTTCTGTTGTGACCTACGGGCTATACAAGAATAAATTGTATTGTATTGTATTGTATTTTAAACTGAGCACACTCAGGCACACACACACATTGCACACACAGGTTTCAATCGGACTAGCCTCTGAGCTAGTAACTGAACATCATGGGCTAGAGGTTGTGGCCGAGCAGCTCTGCTCCCGGCGCCTCAGTTCTGCATCGTCAATTGAGGAGCCAGCAGAACAGTTTTTTTTTGTTTTTTTTTTTTGTTTTGTTTTTTTTTTTTTTTTTTTTTTTTTTTTTTTTTTTTTTTTTTTTTTTTTTTTTTTTTTTTTTTTTTTTTTGTTTTTCTTTTTTGTTTTTTTTTTTTTTTTTTTTTTTTTTTTTTTTTTTTTTTTTTTTTTTTTTTTTTTTTTTTTTTTTTTTTTTTTTTTTTTTTTTTTTTTTGTTTTTTTTTTTTTTTTTTTTTTTTTTTTTTTTTTTTTTTTTTTGTTTTTTTTTTTTTTTTTTTTTTTTTTTTATGTTTGTTTTTTTGTGTTTTTTTTTTTTTTTTTTTTTTTTGTTTTTTTTTTGTTTTTGTTTTTTTTGTTTTTTTTTTTTTTTTTTTTTTTTTTTTGTTTTTTTTTTTTTTTTTTGTTTTTTTTTTTTTTGTTTGTTTTTTGTTTTTTTTTGTTTTTTTTTTTGGTTTTTTTTTTTTTTTGTTTTTTTTTTTTGGTTTTTTTTTTAAAGAATAAATAGAAAGAGCCAGGCCCAAAAATCTTAGCCCAAAAGGGATGTACCCGCCAACGTTGGGTGGATTATCATCCGAGCGGATGAGACCGGAGCTTTCCCAAAAGGCACTCCAATTGTCAACATGAACAACACCACTTCGAGGGCACCAGCCAACAGCCAGCCGGTTTGAAAGCCGAGTGTCTGCTGATGCTTCTGGCAACTGGCAGTGCTAGGTAGGGGCCCCAGAGAAGATGACAGTGTCGGCCATTGTGCTTGCCAAGCTTGCACACGGCCGGCGACTTGCTGCTTCAACGCCCTCGGACTGTTTCCGCCGTAACGTCATTACCTCCGGCGCGTGAATAACAATTCGACGGAAACGCTGCTTTGTGGGTTGGGTATTAGTGACATGTTAGTCCCCATATGAACCAGCCCGGACTCTGAGGAGCACAGGGACCTGGGACTCCTGTGTAGGCCCAGAGTCAGAACTAAAACCAGGGGAGGCTGCTTTTCAATCATGCTGCTAAAATCTGGAACATGTCTTCCTGAAGATGTTGAGACAGGCCTCCTCTCTGACACTTGTTTAAAACCAGGTTAAAGAGCAGTTCTTTTTAACTGTGCATACAACTGAGGGGATTTTATATTTCTATCTTTTCTTTTTAATGTTCTGTGATAATTTAGATTTTAAATGCTATCTTGTTTTGTTCAGACACTTTGAATTGCCTTGGTGTATGAATTGTGCTTATATAAAGAAACTGCCTTGCCTTGCCTTCTGTTAAAACTCAACATAAACATTTATGGACAATTTATCATAATGTTAGGACATTGGTCTCTGCCCCTTATGGAAGGAGCCGATGCTCTGTGTGTTATGTAATCTTAGCATTTCTTAGTTTGATCTGTTTTTGGCGATTTCAACGTGTTTTGTAAAGTCTTCCGAGATTACGAGCTGTTGTGATTAGGGCGATACAAAAATACATTGAATTGAACTGAAATAATGTGTAGTTGTCCGATGTTCTTACTGCAAAATGAGCGTGGTAAACGTCTTTTGATAAAATTGTTTTGGTGAGCCAGTCTTCTCAACGTCTGCCTCTCTGTGTTGCAGGATCATGCACGAGTCCCTGCTGAGCCTCTGGGAGGTGTCGGGGAGGTCCTCTGGCAGGAAGAGGAGGGTGGGCCGGTGCTGAGCCAGAGGCGCAGAGAGCCTCCAGGAGCTCTTCCACAAAGTAAGTCTATGCACTGAACCAGGCATGGAAAGTTTAATTGTATAGCACAGTGTCATACACAGATAGAAACATCACACAGGGTATTAGAAATCGATAAATAATCACGAGTACAATTAAAACAGTGGAGATAAAATCCCGCCGTTGTGGCACAGATAAACTGTTTTCAACCTGATTTGAGCATTGCAGAGAAGAAGCTTGTCTCACATTTTCAGGAAAGACTGTTATGGATTATAGCAGCCATGATCTGAATGCTGCCGTCCTCAGTTAGGTCCTGACCTCGGCATCAGAAGGAGTCCGGTCCCTGTGCTCCTCAGAGTCCCAGCAGGATCCGTCCCCTGTGCTCTCAGAGTCCCAGCAGAGTCTGGTCCCTGTCTCCTCAGAGTTCCCAGCTGGAGTCCGGTCCCTGTGCTCCTCAAGTCCCACAGGAGTCCGGTCCCTGTGCTTCCTCCCGAGTCCCAGCAGGAGTCCGGTCCCTGTGCTCCTCCGAGTCCCAGCAGGAAAGTCCGTCCCTGTGCTCCTCATCCGAGTCCCATCAGGAGTCCGGATCCTGTGCGCCCTCCGAGTCCCAGCAGAGTCCGGTCCCTGTGCTCCTCCGAGTCCCAAGCAGGAGTCCTGGTCACTGTGCTACCCTCCGAGTCCCAGCAGGAGTCCGGGTCCCTGTGCTCGCTCATAGTCCCAGCAGATCCAGGTCCCCTGGCCTCCTCCAGTCCCAGCAGGAGTCCGGGATCCCTGTGTGCTCTCCGAGTCCCAGCAGGAGTCCGTTCCTGTGCTCCTTCCGAGTCCCAGCCAGGAGTCCGGTCCCTGTTCTCCTCCGAGTCCCAGCAGGAGTCCGGTCCCTGTGGCTCCTCCTCCGAGTCCACGCAGAGGTCCGGGCCCAGTGCTCCTCCGAGTCCCAGCAGGAGTCCGGTCCCTGTGCTCCTCCGGTGTTCCCAGCAGGGAGTCCGGTCCCCTGTGCTCCTCCGAGTCCCGCAGGAGTCCGGTCCCTGGCTCCTCCGAGTCCCAGCAGGATCCGGTCCCTGTGCTCCCCGAGTCCCAGCAGATCCGGTCCCTGTGCGTCATCCGAGTCCCAGCAGATCCGTCCCTGTGCTCCTCGCGAGTCCCCACTGGAGTCCGGTCCCTGTCTCCATCCGAGTCCCAGCAGATCCGGTCCCTGTGCTCCCCGAGTCCGCAGCAGGAGTCCGGTCCCTGTGCTCCTCCGAGTCCCAAGCAGGAGTCCGGTCCCTGTGCTTTCCTAGCCGAGTCTCCCAGCAGGAGTCGCCGGTCCTGTGCTCCTCCGAGTCCCAGCAAGGAGTCCGGTCCCCTGTGTCTCCTCCGCGTCCCCGCAGGAGTCCGTCCCCTGTGCTCCATCCGAGTCCCACAGGAGTCAGTTCCTGTGCTCCTTCCGAGTCCCAGCAGGAGTCCGGTCCCTGTGCTCCTCCGAGTCCCAAGCAGGAGTCCGGTCCCAGTGCTCCTTCCGAGTCCCAGCAGGAGATCCGGTCCCTGTGCTCTCCGAGTCCCAGCAGGAGTCCGGTCCCTGTGCTCCGTCCGAGTCCAGCAGGAGTCCGGTCCCTGTGGCACCTCCGATCCGAGCAGGAGTCCGGTCCCGTGCTCCTCGAGTCCCAGCAGGAGTCCGGTGCCCCCTGGTGCTCCTCCGAGTCCCCAGCATGAGTCCGGTCCGCTGTGCTCCTCCGAAGTGGGTCCCAGCAGGAGTCCGGTCCCCGTGCTCCTCCGAGTCCCATGCAGGAGTCCGGTCCCGTGTGCTGCTCTCCGAGTCCAGCAGGGTCCGTCCTGTGCTCCTCCGAGTCCCAGCAGGAGTCCGTCCTGTGCTCCTCCGAGTCCCAGCAGGAGTCCGGTCCCCTGGCTCCTCCGAGTCCCAGCTGAGTCCGGATCCCTCGTGCTCCTCCGAGTCCCAGCAGGAGTCCGGTCCCTGTGCTCATCCGAGCCCAGCAGGAGTCCGGTCCCCTGTGCTCCTCTCCGAGTCCCAGCAGGAGTCAGGTCCCTGTGCTCCTTCCAAGTCCAAGCAGGAGCCGGCTCCCTGCTCCTCCGAGTCCCAGCAGGAGTCCGTCCCCTGTGTCTCCTCCGAGTCCACAGGAGTCCGTCCCCTGTGCTCCTCCGAGTTCCCAGCAGGCGAGTCCGGTCCCCTGTGCTACTGGCTCCGATCCCAGCAGGGTCCGGTCACCTGTGCTCCTTTCCGAGTCCCAGCAGGAGTCCCGGGCCTGTCTCCTGCCGAGTCCCAGCAAGGATTCCGGTCCCTGTGCTCCTTCCGAGTCCCAGCAGGAGTCCCGGTCCCCGTGCTCCTCCGAAGTCCCAGCAGGAGTCCGGATCCTGTGCTCCTCCGAGTCCCAGCAGGAGTCCGGTCCCTGTGCTCCTGCTCCCGAGTCCCAGCAGGAGTCTCGGATCCTGTGCTCCTGCCGAGTCACAGCAGAGTCCGGTCCCTGTTGCTCCTTTCCGAGTCCCCAGCAGGAATTGCCGGTCCCTGTGCTCCTCCGAGTCCCAGCAGGATCCGGTCCCTGTGCTCCGTTCCTCCAGTCCCAGCAGAGGTCGCGGTCCCTGTTCTCCTCCGAGTCCCAGCAGGAGTCCGATCCCTGTGCTCCTCCGAGTCCCAGCAGTAGGCCGGAGGGTCGCCTGTGGCTCCTCCGAGTCCCAGCAGGAGTCCCGGTCCCATAGTGCTCCTCCAGTCCCAGCAGGAGTCCGGTCCATGGTGCTTCCTCCGAGTCCCAAGCAGGAGTCCGGTCCAGTGTGCTCCTCAGAAAGAGATAGAGAGACCTGAGAACTGGACTAATGTGAAGGTACTCGGTCGGTCTAGTCAGGACTCCAAGCGTAAAAATCCATCTCTGTGATAGAAAAACAATAATTCAAATAAAATACCCTCTTCAGATGCTTTATGCTGGAGAATATGTGGTGACGATAGGGGACTACACACATGCTTTTGTCATAGCCTGTATGCTAACACCGCTAAATCGGGGTCGGCAACCTGCGCCCTTATAGTGGCTCCTCGAGTGGCTCCCGTGGACTTTTCAAAAATGTCTGAAAATGGAGTGGCAGGGCTATATTTTATTTCAAGTTTGAATGTGGATTGTGTAGGAGGGCGTACATTCTTAACGTTTTTAAATGCAGTGCATAAGATACTATTCAACATTTTGCCTGTCAACGAAGTGCGTCATATCGGTGACGTCAGGGGCCTCCTGCGCCAGGCGGCCGTTGTATAACAAACCGGCGTGGTGGGCTTGATTCACCAAAGCTAAAGAACAAGAATGAAACATCATCATCACTGAGGAAGGGTCTGCTTAATGTTCTGCTGTCATAATGAGGAAGTTTTGTTTCAACACACGAAGAGCAATGACCGCTAACACCGTTCACGGTGATACGTGAAGGATTCATTCATCTAAAGTCAGAAGCAACCTATTTTCAGACTTCAATCCGCCGCAAAGACCATGAAAGAAAGGCCTGGATATTATTCAGCTCCAGCAAACAGTCAGCCTATGATCAATATGAAACAGACAGGGATGCAGGTGAACTCGAGCCAAAAAGCAGATTTAGTTACTGTAATTTCTTCCTACAATTGCCATGAAAGCAAAAAAAGGAAGTTTAGAAGTTAAGCAGAGTTGGTCACATGTTCGTCATTCTCTCCAGGACGAACGCAGTGAAAACAGACATTTGATAATCATGAATGTTTATTATGCATTTGTAGCCTTACTTTGTCATTTAGATATTAGGCAAATATAGCTAATAACAACTTGATGCCCGTGGTACGTCATAATAACCCTTATACAAGGCTGTTATTTTTGTTTTTTTTTTTTTTGCGGCTCCCAGCAGATGTTGTTTTTAGTTTTTTTTGTCTAATATGGCTCTTAGAACCTTTGGAGTTGCCGACCCCTGCGCTAACTCAATGAAGCCCAATAGAAAGTGCTCAATAGGGCCTAGGTTTTTTGTTCCAACTGCTCTGACTCCTATTGACTTACACCAGAAAGGCAGAGACATAGAACTGGACTAAACGTGATGGTGCTTCCTGGTTTTACATAAGCATGTTTTTTTTCTTTGGTGTGAAGCATCAGAGAATTATCGCCTTAGGGACAAACAACGGTTTACTCTTATCTTAGAGAAAGTTTTGAGTGTTTTTGGTGAGTGTGGGGCACCGTTGGTTACACTCACCTAAAAACCACAAACTTTCTCTAAGATAAGATAAGACGTTTGTTTGGTCCCTTAAAGGCGAGAATTCTCTGATCTTCCACCAAAGAAAAAAACATGATTATGTAAAACCAAAGCACCATCACGTTAATCCAGTTTCTCAGGTCTCTGCTTTGCTGTGTAAGTCAATAGGAGTCCAGAGCAAGTTTGGAACAAAACCTTGCCCATGAGCACTTCTCTATTGGGCGTCATTAGAGTTAGTGCGCAGGGGTCGGCAACTCAAAAGGTTCAAAGGCCATATAGACAAAAAAAAACTAAAAACAACATCTGTCTGGAGCCGCAAAAAACAAAAATACCAGCCTTGTATAAGGCTTATATGAAAGGTACCACGGGCATCAAGATGTTTATTAGCTATATTAGCCTAAATCCTATATGAACAAAGTAAAGGCTATCAAATGCATATTAAACATTCATGATTATCAAATGTATGTTTTCACTGCGTGTCCGGAGAGAAGAAGCACCAGGTGACAAACTCTGCCTTAACATTAACTTCCATTTTTTTTGCTTTCATGCAATTGTAGAAATACCGTAAATAAATCTGCTTTTTGGCGCCGAGTTCACTGCATCACTGGTCTGTCATATTGATCACAGGCTGAAGTTTGCTGGAGCTGAATTAATATCCTGGCCCCTTCTTTCATGTCTTTGCGAAGGATTTGAAAGTCTGAAAAATAGTGCTCTGACTTTAAGAATTAATGAGCTTCACGTAATCCCCCGTGAACCGTGTTTAGCGCGTCATTGCTCTTCGTGTTAAAACAAAACCGGTCTCATTATGACGGCAGACATTTAAGCAGCCCATCCTCAGTGTACTGATAGTTCATTCTTGTTCTTTAGCTTTGGGATTCATGCCCACAGCGCCGGTTTGTTACAACGCCGCCTGGCGCGAGCTGCGTCACGGATATACCCCACTACGTGACAGAATGTTTGAAATAGTACTTATCAGCAGCATTGTAAAAACGTTAAGAATGTATCCTCCTACAAAATCCACATTCAAACTAGAAATAAAATATAGCCCTGCCACTCCAATTTTCAGACATTTTTTGAAAAGGGCTCCAGGAGCCACTCGAGAGCACTAAAGGGCCGCAGGTTGCCGACCCAGTTAGCGGTTAGCATACAGGCTTATGACAAAAGCATGTGTTTATCCCCTATCGGTTTCCACACATTCTCCAAGGCATAAAGCCATCTGAAGAGGGTATTTGATTATTGTTTTTCTATCACAGAGATGGATTTGTAGCTTGAGTCCTGACTAGACCAGGAAGTACCATCACGAATAGTCCATTACTCAGGTTCTCTCTCTCTCTTCTAGAGCACAGGGACCCGACTCCTGCTGGGACTCGAGGACACATGGAACCGGACTCCTGCTGGGACTCGGAGGAGCACATGGACCGGACTCCTGCTGGGACTCGGAGAGCACAGGGACTGGACTCCTGCTGGGAGCTGGAGGCGCACAGGGACCGGACTCCGCTGGACTCGGAGGAGCACAGGGACCCGACTCCTGCTGGGACTCGAGAGCACAGGGACCGGACACCTGCTGGGACTCGGAGGAGCACAGGGACCGGACTCCTGCTGGGGACCGTAGGAGCACAGGGACCGGACTCCTGCTGGGACTCGGATGAGCACAAGGGACCGGACTCCTTGCTGGTACTCAGGAGAGCACGGGACCGGACCTCCTCTGGGACTCGGAGGAGCACAGGGACCGGAACTCCTCTGGACTCGGAGGAGCACAGGGACCGGACTCCTGGCTGGGGAACTACGGAGGAGGCCAGGGACGGACTCCTGCTGGGACTCGGAGGAGCACCATGACCGGACGCCTGCTGGGACTCGGAGGAGCACAGGGACCGGACTCCTGCTGGACTCGAGAGCACAGGGACCGGACTCCTGCGGGGACTCGAGGAGCACATGGACCGGACTCCTGCTGGGACTCGGAGAGCACTAGGGACCGGAACTCCGCTGGGACTCGAGGAGCACAGGGACCACCTCCTGCTGGGGACTCGGAGGAGCACAGGGACCGACTCCTGCTGGGGACTCGGAGGAGCACAGGGACCGGACTCCTGCGGGGACTCGGAGGAGCACAGGGACCGGACTCCTGCTGGGACTCGGAGGAGCACAGGACCGACTCCTGCTGGGACTCGGAGGAGCACAGGGGACGGCGTACTCCTGCTGGGACTCGGAGGAGCACAGGGAACGGACTCCGTGTGGGACTCGGAGGAGCACTGGGACAGGACTCGCTGAGCTGGGACTCGGAGGAGCACAGGGACCGGACTCCTGCGTGGACTCGGATAGCTCAGGCGACCGGACTCCTATGGGAACTCGGAGGTGCACAGGACCGGACTCCGCCTGGGATCCGGAGGAGCACAGGGACCGACTCCTGCGGACTCGGAGGAGCATCAGTGACGACACCTGCTGGGACTCGGAGGAGCACAGGGACCGGACCCTGCCTGGGACTTCGGAGGAGCACAGGGGACCGGACTCCTGCTGGGACTCGGAGGAGCACAGGGACACGGACACCTGCTGGGACCTCGGGAGGAGCACAGGGACCGGAACTCCTCTTGGGACTCGGAGGAGCACAGGGACCGACTCCTGCTGGACTCGGAGCGAGCACAGGGACAGGGACTCCTCAGGGAGCTCGGAGAGCACAGTGACCGGACTCCTGCTGGGACTCGGAGGAGCACAGGGACCGGACTCCGTGGCTGGGACTCTGAGGAGCACAGGGACAGGACCCTGCGGGAACTCGAGGGAGCACAGGGACCGACTCCTGCTGGGACCGGAGGAGCACAGGGACCGGACTCCTGCTGGGACTCGGAGAGCACAGGGACCGGGACTCCTGCTGGGACTCCGGAGAGCACAGGGACCGGACTCCTGCTGGGACTCGGATGGAGCACAGGACCGGACGTCGCTGCTGGGACTCGGGAGGAGCACTGGGACCGGGACTCCTGGGGGACTCGGAGGAGCAACGGGACCGACTCCTGCTGGGACTCGGAGGAGCACAGGGACCTGGACTCCTGCTGGGACTCGGAGGAGCACAGGATCCCGGGTCTCCTGGCTGGCACTCGGAGAGCACAGGACCGACGCCTGCTGGACCGAGGAGCACAGGGACCGGACTCCTGCTGGGGACTCGGAGGGAGCACAGGGACCGACCCTGCTGGGACTCGGAGGAGCAACAGGACCGGACTCCTGCTGGGGACTCGGAGAGGCACAGGACCGGACTCCAGCTGGGACTCGGAGGAGCACAGGGACCGACTCCTGCTGGACTCGAGGAGCACAGGGACCGACTCCTGCTGGACTCGGAGGAGCACAGGGACCGGACTCCGGCTGGGACTCGGAGGAGCACAGGGACCGGACGTCCTGCTGTGACTCGGAGGAGCACAGGACCGACTCCTGCTGGGACTCGAGGAGCACAGGGGACCGGACTCCTGCTGGACGCGGAGGAGCACAGGGACCGGACTCCTGCTTGGACTCGGGAGGAGCAAGGGACCGGACTCCTGCGGACTCGGAGGAGCACAGGGACCGGCCTCCTGCTGGGACTCTGAGGAGCACAGAGGGAGGAAGCAGGGGGGGGAGGGGGGGGGGAGGGGGGGGGAGGGGGGGGGGGGGGGAGAGGAGGGAAGAGGGGACGGGGGAGGGGGCGGGAAAGATAGGGGGGGACGGGAGAGGGGGGGAGGAGGGGGCGGACCCGAGCGAGGGGAGGGGGGAGGAGGGAGGGAGGGGGAAGGGGGGGAGGGGGGAACCCGGACCTCCTGCCTGGACGCTGAAGGAGCCAGGGACCAGACTCCTGCTGGGACTCTGAGGAGCACAGGGACCGGACTCCTGCTGGGACTCTGAGGATCACAGGGACCGGACTCCTGCAGATGCCGAGAGTCAGGACCTAAACATGAGGAGGCAGCAATCAGATTCATGCTGCTATAAATACATAACAGTATCGCTGAAAATGTGAGACAAGCTTCTTCTCTGCAATGAGCTCAAATCCAGTGTTGAAAACAGTTTATCTGTGCCACAACGGAGGGATTTTATCTCCACTCGTTTTATGTCTGTGATTATTTATGATTTTAATACCCGTGTGAATGGTTTCTATCATGTGTATGAACTGTGCTATACAAATTAAAACTTTTTCCATTCCTGGTTAGTGCATATGACTTACCTTTGTGGAAGAGCGCCTGGAGGCTCTCTGCGCTCTCGCAGCACCGCCCACACCTCCGCGTTCCTGCAGAGGACCTCCCGCACCTCCAGAGCCTCCACCAGGGACCCCGGCATGATCCCTGCAACACAGAAGCAGAGTGAGAAGTACTGGCTCACCAAAAACAATTTTATAAAAGACGGTTTTAAAACGCCATTTTTTTTTTTTTTGCCAGTAAGAACAGCGGACAACATAAAATTATTTCAGTTCAATTCAATTATTTTGTATCGCCCCTAAATCACAACATTATATGTTATCTCGAGACTTTTACAAAACAGTTGAAATCGCCAAAAACAGTATCAAACACAAGAAAATGCAAAATTAAATAACACACAGAGCCATCGGTCCATAAGGGCAGAGACCCAATGTCCCAAAATTAGATAAATGCCATAAATGTTTAATGTTGATTTAACAGAAGGCAAGGCAAGGCAATTTATTTAATATATGCACAATTCATACACAAGGCAATTCCATATTGCTGAACAAAACAAGAAAGCATTAAAATCATAAATTATCAAAGAACATTAAATAGTAAGGATAGACATATAAAATCCCTCAGGTGTATGCACAGTTAAACAGAACTGTCGTTTAACCTGGTTTTAAACGTGTCAAGAGAGGAGGCCTGTCTCACATCTTCAGGAAGACTGTCCAGAAGTTTAGCTGCAGAATCTTGAGAAGCAAGCCTCCCATGTTTAGTTCTGACTTGGGCACTAACAGGAGTCCAGTCCCCTGTGCTCCTCAGAGTCCGGGCTGGTTCATATGGGACTAACATGTCACTAAACCCAACCCACAAGCAGCGTTGTCCGTCGAATGTTATTTCACGCGGGTGTTAATGACGTTCGGCGGAAACAGTCCCGAGGTGTTGGAAGCTGCAAGTCGCCGCCCGTGTGCAAGCGGCTAGCACAATGGCCGACACTGTCATCTTCTCTGGGCCCCTACCTAGCACTACATGCAGAAGCATTCAGCCGACACTCGGCTTTCACCGCTGGCTGTCTGGCTGGAGCCCTCGAAGTGGTGTTGTTCATGTTTGACATTGGAGTGCCTTTTTGGGAACGCCCGTCCTCCTCCGTCTCGGATGCTAGCCACCCAACGTTTGGCGGGACATTCCCTTTTTGGCTAAAGAATTTGTCCTGGCTCTTAAACTGTTGTTTCCCCTTTGCCCCCTCGGGCCCCGGGTGCAGAGCTGCGCCTGCCCACAACCTCTGAGCACCCATCTGTTCAGTTACTAGCACAAGGCTAGTCCAGATTGAAAACTGTGTGGCATGTGTTGTGTGTGCCTGTGGGTGCTCAGTTACTAGCCTCAGAACCTAGTCCAGATTGAAACTGTGTGGTTCCCCGCTTGATGTCTAAAAGCACTATATGCGAGAAATCTGACCTAGGTGTCAGACACAGTAACTTAATAAAAGTTCAGACAGACAGAATAAGTTCGAGCTGTAGGTTGTTAAATGTGGTACAAATACATACAATACAATACAATTTATTCCTTTATACCCTAGTCACAACTGAAGTCATCTCAGAGGACTTAACAAAACCATTGAAATCACCAACACCGGTCAGAGAATCACAGTTAAAACACATGAAGAATACAGGTATACAAAGCACACCTGAAGAAAATGTCCATGACATTTGTAGAATGCTAAAGTGTCCTGATCATCACCAATCCTTTCTGTTGGACACTAACTGTCCAACAAGACCCTCCCTGCAACGACAAGGAAAAACTCTTAAAAAACCCATGGAAAAAGTGAGAACCTTGGAGGAGAACTAGGGAAACCCACAGGGAGTGGAAACCATATGAGAAAGGGATCCGCGCCTCCGGACGGACGATACTTATGAAGCTAGGTCCTAAGCTAGCACAGAACGTGGACCAGGGCCGCTGAACGTGACAGTCCGTGCAAGGCCGAAGCACTACCAGGCGGGTCGGCGGGCAGTCCGCAGTGTAGATGGAAGAGGCCCAGGCTCAGAGATCCCGTCATCGTACCATGAAACAGTCAATGGGACAACGGGTGAATAGCAATGAACACAACACAGTCAGAATCCTAAAAATGCTAAACATATAAAGTAGGAAGGAGGAAGGATAGTGCTCAAGTTACCATACTTCTCCCAGGCAAAACTGACTCCCTATGCAGCTTGACTACACTTCTGAGAGTTTACCTTCCTCCGAGTCTTACCTTCCTAGCCATATTCTAAACGAAAGAGGACTGTTTTTAAACCTAGCCTTGGAATAAAGAATAACATACAGCATAATTTATATGCAAAATATACAACATAACAATATACATTATTGAATAAGTATATAACATAATATATAACATAGAATACAGCATATACATATAATATAGGACTCTACATATTATATATTACCTAATAATATGCAAATTAAAGTAAAGTGCTTTAAGCCCTGGCCTTGAATGTTGGAGACCCGTATCTGCTTCCCTTAACAATAAATGGGAAGCTGATTCCACTTTAAAGGAGCTTGGTAGCTAAAATGCTCTGTCCCCACACCAAACCAGTGACCTTTGAGACTTAGGGGACCACCAGACTCTGGCGTTTGTGAGCGCAAACGCTCGACTCGGTTGTGATACGACACTAACGTGTCTTGGAGAAGAAAGGAGCCAAGCATTTATGGCTTTATATGTTTAAGAGAAGGATTTTAAACTTATGCTGTCTCCACATGATCCAGGGTGGAGTGGATTTTAATTAACACCGATTTATGTGCTCCCTCCTTTTGGTATCCTGGTTAAGATCCTAGCTTGCTGTAGTCTGAACGAGCTGGAAGCTCTTCAAAGAGGCTTTAGGGCCACGCTGCAGTAAAGCGTTACAGAGTCCGGCCTTGATGTGACAAACGCGTGAATGAGTTTTTCCGCGTCACTTTTAGGAAGGAAATTCCTAATTTTAGCGATGTTACGTAAGTGAATAACGCCGTTTTAAGTTGCTTGGCTTATATAAGCCTTGAAGGAGAGTCTTGTCAAAAATGACTCCAAGATTCTCACAGTGTTACTGTATTATACTGGACATTATCGAGAGTAACCCTCGGGTTATTGAGGGAGTCACCAGGCGCTTCGGACCGGAGGATCACTTCTGTCTTCTCCGGGTTGAGAATAGGAAGTTAAGAGTCATCCCCACATTTTAAGGTCCTTTATGCAGGCACTGAGCTTTTCTAGCTGATCTGTCTGATTAGGCTTCATCGACAGATAAAGCTGTGTGTCATCTGCAGAGCAGTGGAATTTAATCCATGCTTTTTAATAGTGTTTTTCCCAGTGCAGCAGTAGAAGTGTAAAAGAATCGGTCCTAGTACCGAACCCTGCGGCCCACCGAATTCCACCCAAAAATAAGGCGACCGAGTCCTGATTCACATTGACGAAGTGATAGTTCTGATAAATAGGATTTAAACCAGCCAAGGGTGTCCTCTAAGACCTATATCACATTCTACCTCTGCAGTAAAATCTGTGGTCTATGTGTCCAAATGCGTCCACTAATGTCCAGTAGGACCAGCACTACACTTGTCCCATTATCGGCAGCTAGTATTAAGTTCATCTTGTGACTTTGACTAGTGCCGTTTCAGTTGCTATGATGAGCTCTGAATCCAAAAAAAATGGAAGAGACTTCAAACTATTATTTTCCTGCAGGTGCAGCGGAGCTGCACAGCTAGAAGTTTTTCCAGATTTAGATATAGAAAGTGAGGTTTGAGATCGGTCTTAGTTTTGTAAGTATGTCTGGTCCAGGTTTGTTTTCTTCAGAAGGGGTTTGATTACCGCGGTTTTAAAAGCTTGTGGGACATAGCACATTGGTATGGATGCGTTTATTATATTTACGATAGGCTCAATTAATCAAAGGAAGTATGTTCTTTGAAGAGCCATGTCGGGACGCGTCCTAACATGCAAGTTGAGGCTTTTGAGGATGGTGACCCACAGAGATCACCTCTGCTTGGCTCACTGCCATGAATTATCTAAGGCCCACTGAAGAGTCTAAGTGGGAAGTCACGTAGGCCGCTTCACCTGTTCCACCAATAACCTGCAGGAGCAACCTCCTCCAGCTTGTCACGGATGATTAATTTATTATTAAAGAAGTGGAGAAAGGTCGAACTGGCCTCAGTGAGCTTGGAATTTTAGCCGATTGTGCGCTATGGCAGTTTGGTGAGTTTTTTAGCTACGGTACCAAACAAAAATCTACTGTTTGTTTTAGTCCTTCTTTTAAAGTTGTATAGTAATTGAGTTCGAGCCCCGCGAAGGGCCGTCTTGTATTTCGAGACCTGCTTGTTCCACTCCCTTTGGGACAGGCTCCGAGTGGGAGTGGCGATATAGCCTCTCCAATTTTCTGACGTCCTGTTTTAAAGTGTGGAGTTGAACACTGGTACCAGGGCGACGATGATCTAATCCTAATGGTTTTCTGGTTTAAAGGAGCTGCTGCAATTAATGCTGATTTTAAAAGACTCCATATGTTGCCCACCGTTTGGTCAATGACTGAGGGACGCAGCAGCCTGTGAACAGGTTTCACTGCATCCCCCCAAAGCAGTATTCAACATAGGCTGTATTAGTTCTTTGAACCTTGTGAGAGATTTAACATTTAAGGTTCTTTTTCATTATGGTTTTATCTTGCGGGACAGGAAAGTCCTCCAAAGCGAGATCAAACTGATCAAGAATGGTCAGACAGCAACGAGCTTTGACGCTGGATGTCAACATGGAGAACATCACAGCCGTAGGTCAGGACAAGGTTCCAAGGTGTGGTTATGAAATGTGAGTAGGTTCCTCGACATTCTGAGTAAAACCAAGCACCATCTAGTACCGCTGAAAGCGTTGTTTAAGCTGTCAGTGCGGTCCCTCTCGTCCCCACATTATAATTGAAAGTCTCCACTAGAACTGATGTTTTTCCCATGCCAAAACTAGGTTTGAATGAAGTCAGAGAATTCTGTGTGGAACTCGCTGTAAGGACCAAAGGAGGTCGGTATATAAACTATAAATAGTACTCGTTTTTGTTTTCCTTCCTCCGCAGGACAGGTGATTGAAAAGTGTTAAGTTTTTCAAACGAGTGAAGAAGGCGTTGTTTGGGTTTTGGACTAAGAACCAAGTCATGGTGTGTGAATAAATCCGCAACACCACCGACAGCGACCTGTATCTCTGGCTTTCTGTAGTTTTTTTGTTTTTATAACATGCGTCGGAGGAGTGCACTCATTCAATACTGGAACGTAGTCGTCCTGTTGGAGCCAAGTCTCGCGAGAGCGGCAAACAAGATCCAAGCCCTTGTCTATAATAAATTTCAGTTTATGAGAAAGCGATTTAGACGAGATTGATCTGACGTTACATTTAACCACATAAACCTACAGCTGAAACAAAGGCTTTCAGCGCCGTACGTAGATTGGTGTTGGTTTTACTCAGAATGTCGAGGAACCCTACTCACATTCATAACCACACCTTGACCTTGTCCTGACCTAGCGGCTGTGATGTCTGTCCAATGATGACATCCAGCGAAAGCCCGTGCTGTCTGACCATGTTTCTTGATCACGTTTGATCTCGCTTTGGAGGACATTCCTGTCCCGCAAGATAAAAAACCATTCTGAAAAGAACCTTAAATATAAATCTATCACAAGGTTCAAAGAACTATATACAGCCTATGTTGAATACTGCGGCAGGTAACCTGTTCACAGCAGCTGCGAGTCCCTCAGTCATCGTCCAAACGGTGGGCAACACTATGCGAGTCTTTAAAATCTGCATTAAATGCAGCAGCTTCCTGTAAACAGAAAACCATTAAGGATTTAGATCATCGTCGCCCCTGGTACACAGTGTTCAACTCCACAGACTTTAAACATACGTCAGAAAATGGAGAGGCTATTTCGCCACTCCCACTCGGCAGCCTGTCCACCAGGGAAGTGGAAAGCAGGTCTCCGAAACTACAAGAATGGCCCTTCGCGGGGCTCGAACTCAATACTATTCAAACTTAAATAGAAAGCGAATAAAAACTACAGTAGATTTTTGTTTGGTACCAGTCGATAAAACTCACAAACCTGCCATAGCGCAATCGAGCCTAAAATTCCAAGCTCACTGAGCAGTGTCGACTTTCTTGCTCCCACTTCTTAATAATAAAAATTACATCCATCCGTGACAAGCTGGAGAGGTTGCGCCTGCTTGGTTAGTGTGACAGTTGAAGGCGGCACTACGTTGACTTCCCCACTTAGACTCTTCAGTGTGGGCCATTAATAAATTCATGCTGTGAGCCAAGCAGAGGTGATCTCTGTGGTCACGCTCCTCAAAAGCCTCAACTTGCATGTTAGAACGCAGTCCCGACATGGCTCTTCAAAGACATACTTTTCCTTTGATATTGAGCCTAGTCGTAAATATAATAGAACGCATCCATACAATGTGCTATGTCCCACAAGCTTGTTAAAACCGGACGGTAATTCAAACCCCTTCTGAAGAAAGACCGGATACCTGACCCATAAATACTTACAAACTACAGACCGATCTCGAACCTCACTTTTATAACTAAAATCCTGGAAAAACTTATAGCTGAGCAGCGTCCGCTGCCACCGTGCAGGAAAAATGATATGTTTGAAGTCTTGAATCAGATCAGAGCTCACAAGCAAGAAACGGCACTATTCAAAGTCACAAATACTTACTACTAGCTGCCGATAATGGACAAGTGTCATTGCTGGTCCGTACTGGACCTTAGTGCAGCATTTGACACAATAAGACCACAGCATTCTAACGCAGAGGCTAGATAGATATAGGTCCTTAGGAGGAACAGCCCCTTGGCTGGTTTAAATCCTATTTATATCAGATCGATATCACTTCGTCAATGTGAATCAGACTCGTGGACGCCTATTCTGGAGTGGAAGTCGGTGTGCCGCAGGGTTCGGTACTCGGCGGACCGATCTTTTTCACTCTCAACATGCTGCCACTTGGGAAACATTATTAAATATCATGGAATGAGGAATTTCACTGCTATGCAGATGACACACCAGCTTTATCTGTCCGATGAAGCCTAATCAGACAGATCAGCTAGAATAAGCTCAGTGCCGTGCATAAAGGACCTTAAAATGTTGGATGACTCTTAACTTCCTAACTTCTCAACCCGGAGAAGACAGAAGTGATCCTACTCGGAGTGTCCGAAGCGCCTGCGTGACTCCCTCCCTCTCTAACCAGATGGTTACTCTCGATAATGTCAGTATAATACCGCAGTAACACTGTGAGAATCTTGGAGTCATTTTTGACCAAGAACTCTCCTATCAAGGCTTATATAAGCCAAGCAACTAAAACGCGTACTTCCACTTACGGAACATCGCTAAAAATTAGGAATTTCCTTCCTAAAAGTTGACGCGGAAAAACTCATTCAACGCGTTTTGTCACCTCAAGGCTCGACATACTGTAACGCTTTAACTGGCAGCGTGCCCTAAAGCCTCTTTTGATGAGCTTCCAGCTCGTTCAGAATACAGCAGATAGGATCTTAACAGTACCAAAAAGGAGGGAGCTCATAACTCCGGTGTTAAAATCAGCTCCACTGGCTCCCTGTGAGTACTGAATAAAGTTTTTAAAATCCTACTCTTAACATATATAGGCATAAATGGCTTGGCTCCTCCTTATCACCAAGACTCCGTTAGTGTCGTATGCAACCGGTCGAGCGTTGCGATCCAACAAAACGCCAGACGTCTGGTGGTCCCTAAGGCTCAAAGGGTCACCTGTTTTGTGGCAGAAGCCATTTAGCTACCAAGCTCCTTTACTGTGGAATCAGCTTCCCATTTATGTTAAAGGAAGCAGATACGGTCTCCACATCAGGCGCGGGGAGGCTTAAAGCACTTTACTTTAATTTAGCATATAATTAGGTAAAATATAATATGTAGTGGTAAAAATATTATATATATAATGCTGTATTATGTTATATATTATAGTTATAAGACTTATTCAATAATGTATTTGTGTTATGTTGTATATTATGTTATATAAATTATGCTGTATGTTATGTCTTTATTCAAGGCTTAGGGGGGGGGGGGGGGGGGGGGGGGGGGGGGGGGTTTTAAAACAGTCCTCTTTAGTGTAGCATATGGCTAGGAAGGTAAGACTCGGAGAAGGTTAAACTCCGCAGAGATGTTAGTCAAGCTTGCATAGGGAGTCAGTTTGCAGGGAGAAGTATGGTAACTTGAGCAGGTCTATCCTCTCCTCCATCTCCTACTTAACTGTTTAGCATTTTAGATGTCTGACTGTAGTTTGTTTCATTGGCTAAATCACCGTTGTCCCATTGACTGTTTCATGGCACGATGAAGGGAATCACTGAGCCTGGTCCTCTTCCATCTACCACCTGCGGACTGCCCGCCCCCGACCCGCCTGGGAGTGCTTCGGATCCCTGCACGGAGCCTGTCCACGTTCAGCGGCCACTGGCTCCAACGTTTTCTGTAGCTAAGCTTAGTCCTAATCATTAGTCTGTCCGTCCGGAGGAGCGGATCCCTTTCTCATATGGGTCCTCCCAACCTGTGGTTTCCCTAGTTCTCACTCCATGTTTCTCACTTTTTCCCACTGGGGTTTTTTAAGAGGGTTTTTCCTTGTCAGATGCAGGAGGGTCTTGTTGGACAACAGTTAGTGTCCAACAGAAAGATTGTGATGAATCAGGTCACTTAGCATTCTACAACAGTATGGCCATTTTCTTCTGTGTGTAGCGATTTATACTGATTCTTCTGTGTTTTAAATGTTGATTCTCTGACCTGTGTTTGGTGATTTCAATGTTTTGTTAAGGGTACCTCTGAGATGACTTTCGTTGTGACCTATGGCTATACAGAGAATAAATTTGTATTGTATTGTATTGGTATTGTACCACTTTTAACAACCCTACCGGGCTAGAACTATTTCTGTCTGACTGGAACTTTTATTAAGTTACTGTGTCTACACCTAGGTCCGATTTTCTCGCATATAGTGCTTTAGATTCAAGGGGGAACACACACATTTTCAATCTGACTTAGTTTCTGAGGCTAGTAACTGAGCACACAACAGGCACACACACACATGCACCCACAGTTTTCAATCTGCTAGCCTCTGAGGCTAGTAACTGAACTGATGGGGGCTCAGAGGTTTGTGGCTAGAGCAGCTCTGCACCCGGAGCCCTCAGTTTCTGCAAGCGTCATTTGAGCGAGCAGAACAGTTTAGGAGCCAGGGCCAAATTCTTAGCCAAAAGGGAGTACCCGCAACGTTGGGTGGATATCATCCGAGGCGGATGAGACCGGGCTTTCCCCAAAAGGCACTACCAATTGTCAACAGTAACAACACCACTTCGAGGGCACCAGCCGGACAGCCAGCGGTTGAAAGCCGAGTGTCCTGCTGAATGCTTCTGCACTGCTAGTGCTATGTAGGGGCCCAGAGAAGATGACTGTGTCGGCCATTGTGCTACCAGCTTGCCACACGGCGGCGACTTGCAGCTTCAAACACCATCGACTGTTTGTCCGCTCGAACGTCATTAACCACCGGCGCCGTGAGTAACAATTTCGAGAAGGAAACGCGCTTGTGGGGGTTTTTTGGGGGGTATTATGACTATGTTAGGCCATATGAACCAGCCCGGACTCTGAGGAGCACCAGGGACCTGACTCCTGTTAGTGCCCAGAGTCAGAACAAACATGGGGAAGGCTGCTTTTCAGATTCATGCTGCGAAATCTGGAACAGTCTTCCGTGAAGATTTGAGACAGGCTCCTCTCTGACAATGTTTAAAACCCAGGGTTAAAGACAGTTCTGTTTAAAGCTGTGCATACAACTGAGGGGATTTATATTTCTATCTTTTCTTTTTAATGTTCTGTATAATTTATGAGTTTAATGCTTTCTTGTTTTGTTCAGGCACTTGAATTTGCCTTGTGTATTAATTGTGCTATATAAATAAACATTGCTTGCCTTGCCTCTGTTAAACTCAAGCATTAAACATATTATGGACATTTATCAAATTTATGGACATTCGTCTCATGCCCTTATGGACCGATGGCTCGTGTGTTATTTAATCTTTGGCAATTCTTGAGTTGTTGATTCTGTTTTTCTTTTTGGGCGATTTCAACTGTTTTGTAAAGTCTCCGAGAAACGACTGTTTTGTTTTAGGGCGATACAAAAATACATTGAATTGAACTGAAATAATGTGTATGTGTAGTCCCGATGTTCTTATGGCAAAATGTGCGTTTAAAAGTCTTTTATAAAATGTTTTGTGAGCCAGAGCTTCTCACTCTGCCTCTCCTGTGTTTCAGGGATCATGCACGTGTCCCTGGCTGTGGCTCTGGAAGGTGCGTGGAGTCCCTCTCTGCAGAAGAGGAAGGTGTGGGCGGTGCTGAGCCAGAGCGCAGAGAGCCTTCCAGAGCTCTCCACAAAGGTAAGTCCATATGCACTGAACCAGGCCATGGAATGTTTAATTGTATAAGCACAGTTTCATACACATGATAGAAAACAATCACACAGTTATTAAAAATCATAAATAATCACAGTAAACATTAAAACGAGTTGGAGATAAAAACCCTCCGTTGTGGCACAGATAAACTGTTTTCACAACTGGATTTAGCATTGCCCAGAGAAGAAGCCTTGTCTCACAATTTTCAGGAAGACTGTTAGATTATAGAAGTTGATGAATCTGAATAGCTGCGCTCCTCGATGTTTAGTCCTGACCTCTGCGGCATCAGTCAGAGTCCGGTCCCTGTGCTCCTCAAGTCCCAGCAGTCCGGTCGCCTGCTGCTCCTCAGAGTCCCAGCAGGAGTCTGGTCCTGTGCTCCTCAGAGTCCCAGCAGGAGTCGGTCCCTGTGCTCCTCAGAGTCCCAGCAGGAGTCCGGTCCTCCTGTGCTCCTCCGAGTCCCAGCAGGAGTCCGTAGTCCCTGGGCTCCCCGAGTCCCACAGGAGCCGGTCCCTGTGCTCCTCCGAGTCACCGCAGGAGCCGTCCCTGTGCTCCTCCGCGAGACCCAGCATGAGTCCGGTCCCTGTGGCTCCTCCGAGTCCAGCAGGAGTCCGGGTCCCTGTGCTCCTCCGAGTCCCAGCAGGAGTCCGGCTCCCCTGTGCTCCTCCGAGTCCCCAGCAGGAGTCCGGTTCCCTTGCTCCTCCGATTCCCACCAGGAGGTCCGGTCCCTAGTGCTCCCCCGAGTCCCCAATGCGAGTCCGGTCCCTGTGGCTTCCTCCGAGTCCCTGCAGGATCCGGTCCCTGTGCTCCCCGAGTCCCACAGGTGTCCGTCCCCTGTGCTCCTCCGAGTCCCAGCAGGAGTCCGGTCCCTGTCCTACTCCGAGTGCCCAGCAGGAGACCGGTCCCCTGTGCGCCTCGAGTCCCAGCAGGAGTTTCCGGTCCCTGTGCCCTCCGAACCCCGCCAGGAGTCCGGTCCCTGTGCTCCTCTGTCCTCCGATCCCAGCGAGTCTCCGGTCCCTGTGCTCCCTCGAGTCCCAGCAGGAGTCCGGTCCCCTGGTGCGCCTCCTCCGAGTCCCAGCAGGAGTCCGGTCGCCTGTGCTCCTCCGAGTCCCCAGCAGGAGTCCTTCCCGGTGCTCCCTACCGAGTCCCCCAGCAGGAGTCCGTCCCCTGTGCTCCCTCCGGTCCACGCAGGAGTCCGGGTTCCCTGTGCTCCTCCGAGTTCCGCAGCAGGGAGTCCGGCTCCTGGTGCTCCTCCGAGGTCCCCAGAAGGAGTCCGGTCCCTGTGCTCCCTCCGAGTCCCAGCAGGAGGTCCGGTCCCTGTTGCCTCCTCCGAGTCCCAGCAGGAGTCCCCGGTCCCTGTGCTCCTCCGGAGTCCCAGCAGGAGTCCGGTCCCCTGTGCTCTCCGAGTCCCCAGCAGGAGTCCGGCTCCCTGTGCTCCTTCCGAGTCCCAGCAGGGGAGTCCGGTCAGCCTGGTGCTCCTCCGAGTCCCAGCAAGGAGTCCGTCCCTGTGCTCCTCCGAGTCCCAGCAGGAGTCCCGGATCCCTGTGCTCCCCCGAGCCCCAGCTGGAGTCCGGTGCCCCTGTGCTCCTCCGAGGTCCCCAGCAGGAGTCCCGGGTCCCTGTGCTCCTCGCGAGTCCCAGCAGGAGTCCCGGTCCTGTGCTCCTTCCCGAGTCCCAGCGGAGTCCGGTCCCTGTGTATCCCTCCGAGTCCCAGCAGAGTCCGGACCCTGTGCCCTCCGAGTCCCCAGCAGGAGTCCGGATCCCTGTGCGCCTCCGATCCCAGCCAGGAGTCCGGTCCCTGTTCTCCCTCCGAGTCCCCAGCAGGAGTCCGGATCCCTGTTGCTCCCCGAGTCCCAGCAGGAGTCCCGGACCTGTGCGCCCTCCGAGTCCCACAGGAGTCCCGGTCCCTGTGCTCCTCCGAGTCCCAGCAAGTCCGTCCCCCTGTGCTCCTCCGAGTCCCGAGCAGGAGTCCGGGTCCCTGTGTCCTTTTCTCCGAGTCCCAGCAGGAGTCCGGTCCCCTGTGCTCCTGCCGAGTCCCAGCAGAGTCCTTCCCCCCTGTGCTCCTCCTAGTCCCCACAGGATCCGGGTCCCTGTGCCCTCGATATCGAGATAGGTTTTCCCAGCAGGAGTCCCGGTCCCTGTGCGCCTCCGAGTCCCAGCAGAGGCTCCGTCCTGTGCTCTCCGAGCTCCCAACAGAGTCGGTCCCTGTGCTCCTCCGAGGCCCAGCAGGAGTCCGGTCCCTGTGCTCCTACCGATCCCAGCAGGATCCGGTCCCTGTGCTCCTCCGAGGTCCCTGCAGGAGTCCGGGGTCCCCTGTGCGCCTCATCCCAGCAGGAGTCTGGATCCCTGTGCTCCTCCGAGTCCCAGCATAGTCCGGATCCCTGTGCTCCTCCGATCCGCAGCAGGAGTCCGGTCCCTGTGCCTGCCTCCGAGTCCCAGCTGGAGTCCCGGTCCCTGTGCTGCCTTCTCCGAGTCCCAGCAGGAGTCCGGTCCCTGTGTCCGCCCGATCCCAGCAGGAGTCCGGGTCCCTGTGCTCCTCAGTCCAGCAGGAGTCCGGTCCCTGTGCTCCTCCGAGTCCCAGCAGGAGTCCGGGTCCCTGTGCTCCTCCGAGTCCCAAGCAGGAGGTCCCCGGTCCCTTGCTCATTCCGAGTCCGCAGTACAGAGTCCGGTCCATGTCCCTCCGAGTCCCAGCAGGAGTCCGGTCCATGTGCTCCTCCGAGTCCCGAGCAGGAGTCCGCTCCTGTGCGCCTCATAAGAGAGGAGAGAGACATGATAACGTGGACTAATGTGATGGTACTTCCTGGTTCTAGTCAGACTCAAAGCTACTAATCCATCTCAGTGCTAGAAAAACAATAATCAAATACCCTCGTTCATATGCTTTATGCTGGAGAATTTGTGGAACGATAGGGGACTAAATTATGACACTTGCTGTTTTGCATAGCCTGTTAGCTAACCCGCAAACTCGGGTTCGGCAACCAGCGGGCCCTTTTATGCGCCTTCGAGTGGCTCCCAGGAGCCTTTTCAAAATGTCTGAAAATGGAGTGGCAGGCTATAGTTTATTTCTAGTTTGAATGTGGATTTTGGTAGGAGATTACATTCTAACGTTTAAAATGCGTGCATAAGTACTATTTCAACATTTTTCTGTCACGGTAGTGCGCATATCGTGACGCAGCCTCGCGCCAGGCGGGCCGTTGTAAACAAACCGGACCGCGTGTGGGCATGATTCCCAAAAGCTAAAGAACAAGAATGAACATATCAGTCACTGAGGAAGGGCTCTTAATGTCTGCCGTCATAATGAGAAGTTTTGTTTCACACGAAGAGCAATGACGCGCGAAACACCGTTCACGGTGATTACGTGGAAGGATTCATTCATCTTAAAGTCAGAGAACCTGATTTTCAGAACTTCAAAATCCTCCGCAAAGACCATGAAAGAAAGGGCCTGGATATTAATTTCCGCTCCAACACCAATCAAACTTCAGAGAGCCTGTGGAATCAATTGAACAACTAGTGATGCAGTAGTGAACTCGGAGCCAAAAAGCAGATTATTTACTGTATTTCTACCAATTGCATGAAAGTACAAAAGAAATGGAAGTTAAAGTTAAAGCAGAGTTGTCACATGTTGCGTCATTCTCATCCAGGACACGCAGTGAAAACATACAGTTGATAATCGATGAATGTTTTATTATGCATTTGTAGCCTTTACTTTTGTCAGTTGATATAGGCTAAATATAGCTAATACATTTCTTGAGGCCACGTGGTACCTTTCATATAAGCCTTATTACAAGGCTGTTATTTTTGTTTTTGCGGCTCCAGACAGATTGTTTTTTTTAGTTTTTTTTTGTCTAATATGCTCTTTGAACCCTTTTGAGTTGCAGACCCCTTGCGCTAACTCAATGAAGCCCAATAGAGAAGTGCGCTGGGCAAGGTTTTGTTCACTGTGCTCTGACTCCCCTAATTGACTTTACCAGAAAAGCAAGACCGGAGAACTGGACTAACGAGATGGTGCTTCCTGGTTTATACATAATCAATGGTTTTTTCTTTGTGTGGAAGATCAGAGATATTCTCGCCTTTAAAGGACAAACAACGGTTTATCTTATCTTTAAGAAAGTTTGAGTTTTTTGGTGATGTGGACCAGGTTTGGTGTTACACTCACCAAAAAACCCATACTTTTTCCTCTAAGATAAGATAAACCGTTGTTTTGTCCCTTAAAGGCGAGAATTCCTCTGATCTTCACACCAAAGAAAAAAAACATGATTATGTAAAACCAGGAAGAACCATCACGTTTTAGTCAGTTCTCAGGTCCAGCTTTCTGTTAAGTCCAATGAGATCAAGGAGCAAGTTGGAACAAAACCTTGCCCATGAGCCCTTCTCTATTGGGCTTCCTTGAGTTAGCGCAGGGGTCGGCAACTCAAAAGTTCAAAAAGCCATATTAGACAAAAAAAAACTAAAAACAACATCTGTCTGGAGCCGCAAAAAACAAAAATAACAGCCTTGTAATAACAGGCTTTTATGAAGGTACCCACGGGCATCAAATGTTATGTAGCTAGATTACCTAATATCTAATGTCAAAGTAAGGCTACAAATGCATAAAAACATGTCATGATAATCAAATTTGTTTTCACTGCTGTCCTGGAGAGAATGACGCACCATGGACAACTCTGCTTTAACTTATACTTCCATTTTGTTGCTTTCATGAATTGTAGAGAATACAGTAAATAAATCTGATTTTTGGCTCCGAGTTTCACCTGCATCATCTGTCGTTCATATGATCACAGGCTTAAGTTGCTGGAGCGGAATAATTATCCTGGCCCTTTCTTTCAGGGTCTTTGCGGAGGATTTGAAGTCTGAAAATAGGTGCTCTGACTTTTAAGATGAATGAATCCTTCACGTAATCACCGTGAACGGTGTTTAGCGTGTTCATTGCTCTTCGTGTTGAAACAAAACTTCTCATTAGACGCAGACATTAAGCAGCCCTGTCCGCAGGTGACTGATATGGTTCATTCTTGTTTCTTTAGCTTTGGGATTCTGCCCACACGCCGTTTGTTTTTACAACGGCCGCCTGGCGCGAGCTGCGTCACCGGGATATGACGCACTACGTGACAGAAATGTTGAAAAAGTACTTATGCACAGCATTTTAAAAACGTTAAGAATGTAATCCCTCCTACAAAATCCACATTCAAACTTGAAATAATATATAGCCCTGCCACTCCATTTTCCAGACATTTTTGAAAAGGTCCCGGTGCCACTCGAGGAGCACTAAAGGGCCGCAGGTTGTCGCGACCCGAGTGTAGCGGGTTAGCATACAGGCTATGACAAAAGCATGTTGTTTAGTCCCTATCGTTTCCACATATTCCAGCATAAGCATCTGAAGAGGGTATTTGATTATTGTTTTTCTAATCCACAGAGATGATTTGTAGCTTGAGTCCCTGACTAAACCAGGAAGTACCATCACATTAGTCCTGTTCCTCAGGTCTCTCCTCTCCTTCTTAGGAGCACATGGACCGACTCCTGCTGGGAAACTCGGAGGAGCACGAGGGACCGGACTCCTGCTGGGACTCGGGAGGAGCACATGGACGCGACTCCTGCGGGACTCGGAGGAGCACAGTGACCGACTCCTGCTGGGACTTCGGAGGAGCAAGGGACCGGGAACCCTGCTGGTACTCGGAGGGCACAGGACCGACTCCTGCTGGGACCTCGGAGGAGCACAGGACGCGGACTCCTGCTGGGACTCGGAGGGCACAGGGACCGACTCCTGCTGGGAACTCGGAGGAGCACAGGGACCGGACTCCTGATGGGATCTCGGAGGAGCTCAGGGACCGGACTCCTCTGGGACTCGGAGGAGCACAGGGACCGTACTCCTGCTGGGACTCGGAGAGGCACAGGGTACGACCTCCTGCTGGGACTCGGAGGAGCACAGGACCGGACTCCTGCTGGGACTTCGGAGACACAGGGACCGGACTCCTGCTGGGACGCGGAGGAGCACATGGACCGGGACTGCCGCTGGGACACGGAAGGAAGCCAAAGGGACCGGACTCCTGCTGGACTCGAGGACACAGGGACCGGACTCCTGCAGGGACTCGAGGACACAGGGACCGGAACTGCCTGCTGGGACTCGAAGGAGCACAGGGACGCGGGACTCCTGCTGGACTCGGAGGAGCACAGGGACCGGGTCTCGCTGCTGGGACTCGGAGGAGCACAAGGACCGACTCCTGCTGGGACTCGGAGGGAGCACAGGGACCGGACTCCTGCTGGACTCGGAGGAAGCACAGGGACCGACTCCGGCTGGGACGCGAGAGCACAGGGACGACTCCTGCTGGGACTCGGAGAGCACAGGTACCGGGGACTCCTGCTGGGACTCGTGAGAGCACAGGGACCGGACTCCTGATGGGACACGGAGGAGCACAGGGACCGGACGCCTGCTGGGACTCGGAGGAGCACAGGGACCGACTCCTCGGGGACTCGGAGGAGCACAGGGACCGACTCCTGCTGGGACTCGGAGGAGCACAGGGGACCCGGACTGGTCCTGCTGGGACGCGGAGAGCACAGGGAATCGGACCTGCTGGGACTCGGAGGAGCAACAGGGACGGATCCGGCTTCTGGGACTCGGAGGAGCTCAGGGACCGACTCCTGCTGGGACTCGAGGAGCACAGGGACCGGACTCCAGCTGGGACTCGGAGGAGCACAGGGACCGGACTCCTGCTGGGACTCGGGGAGCACAGGGACCGGACTCCTGCTGGGACTCGGAGGAGCACAGGGACCGAACTCCTGCTGGGACTCGGAGGAGCACAGGGAACCGGACTCCTGCTGGAACTCGGAGAGCCACAGGGACCGGACTCCTGGCTGGGGACTCGGAGGAGCTCAGGGACGGACTCCTGCTGGGACTCTGGAGAGCCAGGGACCGGACTCCTGCTGGGCTCGAGGAGCACAGGGACGGACTCCTGCTGGGACTCGGAGGAGCACAGGGACCGGACCTGTTGTGGGACTCGGAGGAGCACAGGGACCGGACTCCTGCTGGTACTCGAGGAGCACAGGGACCGACTCCCCTGCGTGGAACTCGGAGGGAGCACAGGGACCGGAACACCTGCTGGGACTCAGGAGGAGCACAGGGACCGGACTCCTGCTTGGACCGGAGGAAGCACAGGGGACCGGACTCCTGCTGGGCTGCGGTGGGAGCACAGGAACCGGACTCCTGGCTGGACTCGGAGGAAGCACTGGGACCGGACTCCTGATGGGACTCGGAGGAGCACAGGGACCGGACTCCTGCTGGGACTCGGAGGAGCGCAGGGGACCGGACTCCTCTGGGATCGGAGGAGCACAGACCGGACTCCCTGCCTGGACCGGGAGGAGCACAGGGACTCGGACTCCTGCTGGGACTCGGAGAGCACAGGACCCGGACTCCTGCTGGGACTCGGAGGAGCTCAGACCGGACTCCTGCTGGAGAACTCGGAATCACAGGGACCGGACTCCTGCTGGGACTCGGAGGAGCACAGGGACAGGACTCCTGCGGGACTCGGAGAGCACAGGGACCGGACTCCTGCTGGACTCGGAGGAGCAAGGACCGGACTCCTGCTGGACGCGAGGAGCACAGGGACCGGACTCCTGCTGGACTCGTAGAGCACAGGGAACCGGACTCCTGCGGGGACTCGTGAGGAGCACAGGGACCGGACTCCTGCTGGGACTCGAGACACAGGGACCGGACTCCGGCTTGGACTTGGGAGGCACAGGTGAGGGGACTGAAAGATGAAGAGAACCGGACTCCTGTTTGGACTCTGAAGGAAGCACAGGGACCAGTCTCCTGCTGGGACTCTGAGGATCACTGGGACCGGAACGCCTGCTGGACTCTGATGAGCAAGGGACCGGACTCCTGCTGAGCCGAGGTCAGGACTAAACATGAGGATGCAGCTATCAGATTCATGCTGCAATTATCCATAACAGTCTTCTGAATAAATGTGAACAAGCTTCTTCTCTGTCAATGCCCAAATCCAGGTTGAAAACAGTTTATCTGTGCCACCAACGGAGGGAGTTTTATCTCCACTCTTTAAATGTACTGTATTATTTTATGATTTTAATACCCTGTGTGATGGTTTTTCTATCAAGTGTATGAACTGTGCTATTCATTAAACTTGTCATGCCTGGATCAGTGCATATGACTTACCTTTGTGGAAGATGCCTTTTATTTGGGGTTTTGTGTTTTTTGGGGGGGGGGGGGGGGGGGGGGGGGGGGGGGGGGGGGGGGGGGGGGGGGGGGGGGGGGGGGGGGGGGGGGGGGGGGGGGGTGGGGGGGGGGGGGGTTTTTGTTTGTGTGGTGTTGTTTTTTTGTTTGTTTTGTGGTGTGTGGGAGGCTCATCTGCGCTCTGGCTCAGCACCGCCCATCCTGCCGCTTCCTCAGAGGACCTCCAGCCACCTCCAGAGCCTCAGCCAGGGACACGTGCAATGATCCCTGCAACAACAGAGAGGCAGAGTGAGAAGTCCTGGCTCACCAAAACAATTTTATAAAAGACGTTTTAAAAACGCTCATTTTGCAGTAAGATCATCGGACAACATACAACATTATTGCTGTTCAATTCAATGTATTTTTGTATCGCCCTAAATCACAACAGTCGTTATCATCGGAGGACTTTACAAAAGCAGTTGAAATCGCCAAAAAGAATCATACTCAAGAAATGCAAGATTAAATAACACAAGAGCCATCGGTTCCATAAGGGCAGAGACCAATGTCCATAATTATGATAAATTCCATAATGTGTAATGTTGCGTTTAGACGAAGCAAGCAAGGCAATATTTATATAGCACATATTCATAAACAAGGCAATTCAAAGTGCTGACCAAAACTAGAAAGCATTAAAATCATAAATTATCACAGAACATTAAAAAGAAAAGATAGAAATATAAAATCCTCAGTTGTATCACAGTTTAATCAGACTGGACCTTTAACCTGGTTTTATACATTTCAAGAGAGGAGGCCTGTCGCACATCTGCAGAAGACTGTTCCGATTTTAAGCAGCATGAACTGAAAAGCCAGCCTCCCCATGTTTAATTCTACTCTGGGGCACAAACAGAGTCCCATCCCTTGTGCTTCCTCAAGTCCGGGCTGGTTCATATGGACTAACATGGTCACAATACCCAACCCACAAGCAGCGTTTTCCGTCGATTTTTATTCACGGCGGGTGGTAATGACGTTCGGCGGAAACAGTCCGAGGTGTTGAAGCTGCAAGTCGCCGCCGGTGTGCAAGCTGCTACACAATGGCCGACACTGGTCATCTTCTCTGGGCCCCTACCTAGCACGTAAGCCCAGTGGCAGAACATTCAGCAGACACTCGGCTTTCACCGCTGGCTGTCTGCTGGTGCCCTCGAAGTGGTGTTGTTTCATGTTTGACAATTGGAGTGCCTTTTGGGGAAAGCCCGGTCTCATCTCTCGGATGATATCCACCCAACGTTGGCGGGTACATCCCTTTTGGCTAAGAATTTGGCCTGGCTCTAAACAGTCTGCTCGGCTCAAATGAGCTATGCAGAACTGAGGCCCCGGTGCAGAGCTGCTCTGCACAACCTCTGAGCCCCCATCTGTTCAGTTACTAGACCTCAATGCTAGTCATATTGAAACTGGGTGTGCATGTGTGTGTGTGCCTGTGTGTGCTCAGTTACTAGCCTCAAACATAGTCAGATTGAAACTGGTGTGGTTCCCCGCTTGAAGTCTAAAGCACTATATTCGAGGGAAATCTGACCTAGGTGTCAGACTACGTACTTTTAATATAAGTTCCAGACAGACAGAAATAGTTTCTAGCGGTAGTGTTGTAAATGTGGGTAACAATAAATACAATACAATACAATTTATTCTTGTAATAGCCCTAGGGCCAACAGAAAGTCATCCAGAGGACTTAACAAAACCATTGAAATCACCAACACAGGTCAGAGAATCAACAGGTAAAAACACATGAATAATACAGTATAAAGCACACACAGAAAAAATGTCCATACATGTTGTATAATGCTAAAGTGTCCTGATCATCACGAACCTTCTGTTGGACACTAACTGTCCAACAAGACCCTTCCTGCATCGACAAGGAAAAAACGCTTAAAAAACCCAGTGGGAAAAAGTGAGAAACCTTGAGGAGAACTAGGGAAACCCACAGGGAGGGAGACCCATTTGAGAATGGGATCCGCACTCCGGACGGACCAGACTAATGATCTAGACCTATCTACTACAGAACGTTGGACCAGTGGCCGCTGAACGTGGACAGGTCCGGTGCAGGACCGTAGCACTCGCCAGGCGGGTCGGGCGGGGCAGTCCGCAGTGGTGAGATGGAAGAGGCCAGCTCAGAGATCCCCCGTCATCGTAACCAGGAAACAACAATGGTACTAACGTGTGAATAGCAATGAACAAACTACAGTCGAAATCCTAAAAATGCTAAACAGATAAAGTAGGAAGGAGGAGAGGATAGTGCTCAAGTTACCATACTTCTCCCAGCAAACTGACTCCCTAGGCAGCGTGACTAACACTCTGAGGAGTGTAAACCTCTCCGAGTCTTACCTTTCCTAGCCGATAATGCTATACTAAAGAGGACTGTTATTAAACCTAGGCCTTGAATAAAGAATAACATACAGCATAATATATAACATATATATACTACATAACACAATACATTATTGAATAATATATAACATCAATATATAACATAATACGCATATATATATAACATGATATACACTACTTATTATATATTACCTAATTATATGACTAAATTATTGTAAAGTGGATTTAAGCCTGCCTTCTGAATGTGTATACCGTATCTGCTTCCTTAACATAAAGTGGGAAAGCTTGATTCCACAGTAAAAGGAGCTTGTAGCAAATGTCTGCCACCAACAGTGACTTGAGACCTTAGGGACCACCAGACGTCCTGGCGTTTTTGTGAGCGCAACGCTCGACTCGGTGATACGACACTAACGTGTCTGTGGAGATAAGAGTGGAGCCAAGCCAATTTATGCTTTATATGTTAAGAGAAGGATTTAACTTTATTCTGGTACTCCACAGGGGAGACCAGTGGAGTGATTTTTAACACCGGAGTTATGGTGCTCCCTCCGTTGGTACCTGTTAGAGATCCTAGCTGCAGTATTCTGAACGAGCTGGAAGCTTTCAAAGAGTCTTTAGGGTCACGCTGCGCAGTAAAGGCGTTACGTAGTCGAAGACCTTGAGGTGACAAACACGTGAATGAGTTTTTCCGGCGTCTCTTTTAGGAGGAAAATTCCTAAATTTAGCGATGTTACGTAAGTGGAAGTTCGCCGTTTTAAGGTTGCGTGGCTTTATATAACCTTGAAGGAGAGTTCTGGTCAAAATGACTCCAAAGATTCCTCACAGTGATTACTGGGTATTCATACTGACTTTTACGAGAGTAACCATCTGGTTAGTGAGGGAAGTCACGCAGGCGCTTCGGACCGAGTAGGATCACTCTGTCTTCTCCGGTTTAGAAGTAGGAAGTTAGAGAGTATCCACATTTTAAGGTCATTACTGCAGGCACGGAGCTTTTCTAGCTGATCTGTCTGATAGCTTCATCGACAGATTAAGCTGTGTGTCACTGCATACAGTGGAAATTAATTCCATGCTTTTTAATAATGGTTCCAGTGGCAGCATGTAAGAGTGGAAAGAGAATCGGTCCGAGACCGAACCTCGGCCCACCGAATTCCCACTCCAGGATTAAGGCGACAGTCTGATTCACATTGCGAAGTGATATCGATCTGATAAAGAGGATTAAAACCACCAGGGCTGTTCCTCTAAGACCTATAGTACATACTAGCCTCTGCATAAATGCTGGGTCTAGGTGTGCAAATGCAGCACTAAGTCCATAGGACCAGCACTGACACTTGTCCAGTATCGGCAGCTAGTAATAAGGTCCTTGTGACTTTGATTAGTGCCGTTTCAGTGCTATGATGAGCTCTGAATCCAGATTGAAAGACTTCAAACATATTATTTGTCCTGCAGGTGGCAGCGAGCTGCTCAGGCTATAAGTTTTTCCAGGATTTTAGATATAAGAAGGGAGGTTTGAGATCGGTCTGTAGTTTGTAAGTATTTTCTGGGTCCAGGTGTTTAGTTTTCTTCAGAAGTGTTCGATTTCCAGCGGTTTTAAAAGCTTGTGGGACATAGCCACATGTGTATGGATGCGTTTATTGATATTTACGATAGGCTCAATTATCAAAGGGAAGTATTCTTTGAAGACCATGTCGGACTGCGTCTAACATGCAAGTTGAGGCTTTTGTGATGTGAACCACAGAGATTCACCTCGTGCTTGGCTCACAGCATGAATTATTAAAGCCCACGAGAGTCTAGTGGGAAGTCCCCCAAACGATTAAAATGGCCCCCGCTTCAACCTGTCCACCACTAACACAGGAGCAACCTCGCTCCAGCTTGTCACGGATGGATGTCATTATATATAAAGAATTGGGAAAGTCGACACTGCTCAGTGATCTTGAATTTTAGGCTCGATTGCGCTATGGCAGTTTTGTGAGTTTAGCGACGGTAACCAAAACAAAAATCTACTGGTTGTTTTATTCGCGTCTATTAAAGTTGAATTAGTATTGAGTTCGAGCCCCGCGAAGGGCCTTCTTGTAGTTTCGGAGACCTCTTTCCACTCCTGTGGCAGGCTCCCGAGTGGGAGTGGCGATATAGCCTCTCCAATTTTCTGACGTCCTGTTTTAAAGGTGTGGAGTTGAACACTGTACCAGGGCGACGATGATCAAATCTGAATGGTTTTCTGTTTTTAAAAGGACTGCTGCATTTAATGGCAGATTTTACAAGACCTCCATAGTGTTTGCCCACCGGTTTGGTCAATGACTGAGGGACGGGCAGCAGCTTGAACAGTTTCACCTGCAGCAGTATTCAACATAGGCTGTATTAGTTCTGTGCACCTTGTTATAGATTTATCATTTAAGGTTCTTTTCATTATGGTTTTATCCTGGCGGGACAGGAAAGTCCCCAAAGCGGATCAAACGTGGATCAAGAAATGGTCAGAGCAGCAACGACTTTGGACCTGGATGTCAACATTGGAGACATCAACAGCCGTAGGTCGGACAAGGTCCAAGGTGTGGTTATGAATGTGAGTAGGTTCCTCGACATTCTGAGTAAAACCAACACCATCTTGTACTGGCGCGGAAAGCTTTGTTAAGCTTGTCAGTGCTGTCGTCCCACGATGTATATTGAAGTCTCTCCAGCTATAACTATGTTTGCCCCATTCAAAACTAGGTTTGAAATGAAGTCAGAGAATTCCTGTTAGGGAAACTCGTGTAAGGACCAGGAGGTCGGTAAAAACTAATAATAGTACTGCTTTTTGTTTCTCCACCCAACAGGTGATTGTAAGTGTTAAGTATTTCAAACGAGTGAAAGCGTGTGGTTTTTGGGACTAAGAACCAATTTGGTGTGTGATATAATCGCAACACCACCATGCCGCGAACCCTGTAGCTCTGGCTTTCTTGGTAGTTAACATGCGTCGGAGGAGTGCACTCATTCATCTGGACGTAGTCGGCCTGTGGGAGCCAAGTCTCCGAGAGCGCAACACAAATCCAAGCCTTGTCTATAATAAGGTTCGTTTATGAGAAGCGATTTAGACGAGATTGAGCTGACGTTCATTAGAACCCTCATAATCCTGACAGCTTAACAAAGCTTTCAGCGCCGTACTAGATGGTGTTGGTTTTACTCGAGAAGTCGAGGAACCTACTCACATTCATAACCACACCATGGACCTGGTCCTGAACCTACGGCTGTGATTCTCCAATGTTGACAGCCCCAGCGTCAAAGCTCGTTGCCGTTCTGAAAGCCATTTCTTGATCACGAATTGTCTCGCTTTTGAGACTTTCCTGTCCCCGGCAAGATAAAACCTAATGAAAAGAACCTTAAATGATAAATCTAATCACAAGTTTCAAAGAACTAATACAGCCTATGTTATTACTGCTGCAGGTGAACCTTTTCACAGCACTGCAGGTCCCTCAGTCATCGACCAAACGGTGGGCAACTCTATGGATCTATAAAAGCTGCAATTAAATGCCAGCAGCTCTTAACAACAGAAAACCATTAGGATTAGATCATCGTCGCCCTGGTACAGGTGTTCAACGCCAGCACTTTAAAACAGGACTTCAGAAAATTGGAGAGGCTAATATCGCCACTCCCACTTCGGGAAGCCTGTCCACAAGGGAGTGGAAGAGTCTCCGAAACTACAAGAAGGCCCTTCGCACGGGCTCGAACTCAATACATTCAACTTTAATAGAAGCGAATAAAAACAACAGTAGATTTTGTGTTTGGTACCACGGGTCGCTAAACTCACAAACGGGCCATAGCGCAATCGAGGCCTAAAAAATTTCCAAGCTCACTGAGCAGTGTCGACTTTCCTTCCCCCCCACCTTCTTTTAAATAATAAAAATTACTCTCCATCCGTGACAAGCTGGAGGAGGTTGCTCCTGCTGTTAGTGGTGGACAGGTTGGAAGCGGCATACGTGACTTCCCACTTAGACTCTTCAGTGGGCCCTAATAAATTCATGCGTGAGCCAAGGCAGAGGTATCCTCTGAGGTCACATCCTCAAAAGCCTCAACTTGCATGTTAGACGCAGTCCCGACATGGCTCTTTCAAATGACAACCTTCCTTTGATATTGAGGCCTATCGAAATATAAAAAACGCCATCCATACAATATGGCTATGTCCCCAACAAGATTTTAAAACCCGGTAATCAAACCCCTTCTGAAGAAACAAGTCCAGGACCCAGAAATACTATACAAACTACAGAGACCGATCTCGTACCTCACTTTTATATCGAAAAATCTGGAAAAACTATAGCTGAGAGGTCAGCTCCGCTGCCACCTGCAGGAAAAATGATATGTGTTTGAAGTCTTTCAATCAGATTCAGTAGCTCCATCATAGCACTGAAACGGCTCTAGTCAAAGTCACAAATGACGTTTCTACTAGCTGCCGATAATGGAACCAATATGTCAGTGCTGGGTCCCTAACTGGACCGTAGTGCTGCATTTGACACAATAGACCAACAGCATCACTGCAGAGGCTAGAATGGGATATAGGTCTTAGAGGAACAGCCCTTGCTGGGTCTTAAATCCTATTAATCAGATCGATATCAACTTCCGTCAATGTGATTCAGGACTCGCGCCTTATCGGGAGTGAAGTTACGGTGTGCCCGCAGGGTTCGGTACTCCGGGGGGTCCGATTCTTTTTACTCCTACATGCTGCCACGGGATACTATATTAAAAAAGCATGGAATTATTTTCCACTGCTATGCAGATGACACACAGCTTTATCTGTCGATGAAAGCCTAATCAGACAGATCAGCTAGAAAAGCTCATGCCTGCATAAAGGACCTTAAAATATGGATGACTCTTAACTTTCCTACTTTCTCAACCCGGAGAAGACAGAAGTGATCCTACTGTCGGTCCGAAGCGCCTCGTGACTCCCTCACTAAACCAGATGGTTTTTACTCTCGATAATGTCAGTATAATACCCCAGTATACACTGGAGGAAATCCTTGAGTCATTTTTGACGCAAGAACTCTCCTTCAAGGCTTATATAAGCCAAGCAACAAAAAACGCGTACTTCCACTTACGTAACAGCTCGCTAAAATAGGAATTCCTTCCTAAAAGTGACGCGGAAAAACTCATGCCACGGCGTTTGGTCACCTTCAAGGCTCGACTACTGTATCGCTTTACTGGCAAGCGTGCCCTAAAGCACCTCTTTTGGAAAAGAGCTGTTTTTTTTTTGTACCCCAGCCTCGTTCAAATACAGCAGCTAGGATCTTAACAGGTACCAAAAGGAGGGAGTCACATAACTCCGGTGGGTTAAAAATCACTCCACTGGCGCCCTGTGGAGTACAGAATACAGTTTAAAATTCTACTCTTATACATATAAAGCCATAAATGGCTTGGCTCCTTCTATCTCCAAGACACTTTAGTGTCGTATCAACCAAGTCGAGCGTTGTGCCGCTCACAAAACGCCAGACGGCTGGTGGTCCCCTAAGGTCCTCAAAGGTCTCTGTTGGGCAGAGCATTTAGCTACCAAGCTCCTTTTACTGTGGAATCAGCTTCCCATTTATGTTAAGGAAGCAGATACGGTCTCCACATTCAAGGCCAGGCTTGAAAGCACTTTACTTTAATTAGCTATATAATTAGTAATATATAATATGTAGTGTATATATTATATATATATGCTGTTTATGTGATATATTATGTTATGATATTATTCAATACTGTATTGTGTTATGTTGGAGTATATATGTTATATATTATGCTGTATGTTATTCTTTAGTTCAAGGCTAGGTTTAAAACAGTCCTCTTAAGTTTAGCATAGGCTAGAAAGGTAAGACTCGAGAAGTATTAAACTCCTCAGAGTGTTAGTCAAGCTGCAATAGGGAGTCAGTTTGCTGGGAGAAAGTATGGTAACTTGAGCACTATCCTCTCCTCCTTCCTACTTTATCTGTTTAGCATTTTTTGGATTCTGACTGTAGTTTGTTCATTGTTTTATGCTATAATTCACCCGTTGTCCCATTGTCTGTTTCATGGTACGATGACGGGATTCTCTGAGCCTGGCCTCTTCCATCTACACCTGCGACTGCCCCGCCCGACCCCCGCCTGGGAGTGCTTCAGTCCCTGCACCGGACCTGTCCACGTTCAGCGTCCACTGGTCCCACGTTCTGTAGCTAGCTTAGGTCCTAGATCATTATCTGTCCGTCCGGAGAGGCGGATCCCTTTCTCATATGGGTCTCCCTCCCTGTGGGTTTCCCCCTAGTTCTCCTCCAAGGGTTCTCACTTTTTCCCACTGGGTTTTTAAGAGTTTTTCCTTGTCGATGCAGGAGGGTCTTGTTGGACAGTTAGTGTCCAACAGAAAGGATGGTGATGATCAGGACACTTTAGCAATCTACAAAATGTAAGGGACATTTTCTATTCTTCTGTTGTGTGCTTTATACTGTATTCGTCGCATAGTGTTTAAACTGTTGATTCGCTGACCTGTGTGGGGATTTCAATGGTTTTGTTAAGGTCCTCTGAGATGACTTCTGTTGTGTCTAGGGCATACAAGAATAACAAATGGTATGTAATTGTATTGTAATTGTACCACATTTAACAACCCTACCGCTAGAGACTATTTCTTTCTGTCTGTCTGAACATTTGTATTAAGTTACAGTGGTCTGAACACCTAGTCAGATTTCTCGGCATATAGTGCTTTAGACTTCAAGCGGGAACACACACAGTTTCAATCTGAACTAGGTTCTGAGCTATAACTGAGCACCACAAAGGCACACAGCCACACATGCACACACAGTTTCAATCTGACTAGCCCTCTGAGTCTAGTAACTGAACAGGATGGGGGCCCGTCAGAAGGTTGTGTCAGAGCAGCTCTGTCACCCGGCGCCTACAGTTCTGCATCGTCATTTGAGCCGAGACAGAACAATTTAGAGCCAGGTCCCAAATCTTCGCCAAAAGGGATGTACCCGCCAACGTTGGGTGGGAATTATCATCCAGCGGATGAGACCGGGCTTTCTCCCAAAAGGCACTACAACCGTCACCTCCTAGACCAATTGTCAACAAGAACAACACCACTTCGAGGGCACCAGCCAGACAGCCAGCGGTTATGAAAGCCGAGTGTCCCTGCTGAAATGCTTCTGCTACTGCTAGTGCGAGTAGGGGCCTCAGAGGAAGAATGACAGTGTCGGCCATTGTGGCCTAGCCAGCTTTGCACACCGGCGGCGACTTGCAGCGTCAACACCTCGGACTGTTTCCTCCGCGAACGTCATTACCACCCCGTGAATAACAATTCGACGGAAAACCGCTTGTGGGTTGGGTATTAGTGACATGTAGTCCCATCATACCAGGCGCCCGGACGCTTGAAGGAGCACAGGGACTGGACCGCCTGTTTAGTGCCCATAGTCAGAACTAAACATGGGAGTCTGCTGGGTTCAGATTCATGCTGCTAAAATCTGGAACATTCTTCCTGAAGATGGGAGACATGCCTCCTCTCTGACAATGTTAAAAAACCAGGTTAAAGACAGTTCTGTTTAAGAACTTTAGGCATACAACTGAGGGATTTTATATTTCTATCTTTTCTGTTTAATGTTCTGTGATAATTTGATGATTTTAATGCTAGTTCCTTGTTTTGTTCACACTTTGAATTGCCTTGTGTATGAATGGTGCTATATATAATAAACTTGCCTGCTGTGCCTTCTGTTAAAACTCAACATAAACATTTATGGGACATTTAACAGATTTATGGACATTGGTCTCTGCCCCTTTGGACCGATGGCTCTGTTGTTATTAATCTTCTGTCATTTCTTGAGTTTAATCCTGTTTGGCGATTTCAACTGTTTTAGTAAAGTCATCCGGATAACGACTTTGTTATTTAGGGCGATACAAAAATCACATTGAATTGAAACTGAATAATGTGTATGTTTCCGGATGTTCTTACTGCAAAATGAGCGTAACATTAAAACGTCTTTTATAAAATTGTTTTTGGTGAGCCAGACTTCTCACGTCTGCCTCTCTGGTTGCAGGGATCACACGTGTCCCCTGGCGAGGCCTGGAGGTGCGTGTAGGTCCCTCTGCAGGAGAGAGGAGGTGTTGGGCGGTGCTGAGCCAGAGCGCAGAGGAGCCTCCAGGAGGCTCTCCACAAAGGTAAGTCATATGCACTGAACCAGCATGGAAAGTTTAATGTATAGCACCAGTTCATACACATGATAGAAACCATCACACAGGGTATTAAAATCATATAAATAATCACAGTACATTAAAAAACGAGTGAGATAAAAATCCCTCCGTTGTGGCACAGATGAACTGTTTTTCAACTGGATTTGAGCTTTGCCAGAGAAGAAGCTTGTCTCACATGTTTTCAGGGAAGACGGTTAGGATTATTGCAGCATGAATCTGAATAGCTGCCTCCTCATGTTTAGTCCACTCTCCTCTCGGTAATAAAACGGCATCAGCAGGAGGTCGCGGTCCCTGTGTTCCTCACTCAGAGTCCCCAGCAGGAGTCCGGTCCCTGTCTCCTCAGAGTCCCAGCAGAGTCTGGTCCCTGTGCTCCTCAAGTCCCCGAGCAGGAGTCCGGTCCCTGTGCTCCTCAGAGTCCCAGAAGGAGTCCGTCCCATGTGCTCCTCCGAGTCCCAGCAGGAGTCCGGTCCCTGTGCTCCTCCGAGTCCCATCAGGAGGTCCGGTCCTGTGCTCCTCCGAGCCCAGCGAGTACCGGTCCCTAGTGCTCCTCCGAGTGTCCCAGCAGAGTCCGTCCCTGTGCTCCTCCGAGTCCCAGCAGGAGTCCGGGTTCCCTGTGCTCCTCCGAGTTCCCAGCATGGTGTCCGTCCCCTGTGCGTCCTCCGAGTCCCAGCAGGAGACCGGTCCCTGTGCTCCTTCCGAGTCCCCATCAGGAGTCCGGTCCCTGTGCTCCTCCGAGCCCAGCAGGAGTCCCGGGCTGTCTCCTCCGAGTCCCAGCAGGAGTCCGGGATCCCTGTGCTCCTCCGAGTCCCAGCATGATCCGTCCCTGTGCGCCCTCCGAGTTCGCCCAGCAGAGTCCGGTCCCCTGTGCTCCTCCCGAGTCCCAGCAGGAAAGTCCGGCCCTGTGCTCCTGCCGAGTCCCAGCAGGAGTCCGGTCCCTTGCTTCCTCCCGAGTCCCAGCAGGAGTCCCGGTCCCTGTGCTCCTCCGAGTCCCCAGCAGGAGTCCGGTCCCTGTGCTCCTCCGAGGTCCAGGCAGGAGTCCGGTCCCTGTGCCCTCCGAGTCCCAGCAGGAGTCCCCGGGGTCCCCTGTGCTCCTCCGAGTCCCAGCAGAGTGCCTCGGTCCCTGTGCTCCTCCGAGTACCCAGCAGGAGTCCGGTCCCCTGTGCTCCTCCGGTCCCAGCAGGAGTCCGTCTCCGGTGCCTTTCCTCCGAGTCCCAGCATGAGTCCGGTCCCCCTGTGCTCCTCCAGATTCCCAGCAGGATCCGGTCCCTGTGCTCCTCCGAGTCCAGCAGAGTCCGGTCCCTGTGCTCCTCGCGAGTCCCAGCAATTCCGGTCCCTGTGCCCTGCGCGAGTCCACATGGAGTCCGGATCCCTTTGCTCCTCCGAGTCCCAGCAGGAGTCCGGTCCCTGTGCTCCTCCGAGTCCCAGCAGGAGTCCGGTCCCTGTGCTTCCTCCGAGTCCCAACAGGAGTCCGGTCCCTGTGCTCCTCCGAGTCCCAGCAGGAGGTCCGGTCCCTGTGCTCCTCCAGTCCAGCAGGAGTCCCTGGTCCCTGTGCTCCTCCGAGTCCGCAGTCAGGATCCGGTCCCTGTGCTCCTCCGAGTCCTAAGCAGGAGTCCATCCCTGTGCTCCTCCGAGTCCCAGCAGGAGTCCGGTCCCTTTCTCTCCAGTCCCCAGCAGAGTCCCGTCCCTGTGCTCCTGCCGAGTCCCCAGCAGGAGAGCCGGGCCCGGTGCTCCGCCGAGTCCCAGCAGGAGTCCCAGTCCCTGTGCTCCTGCCGAGTCCCAGCAGGAGTTCCGGTCCCTGTTGCTCCTCCGATTCCCAGCATGAGTCCCGGTCCCTGTGGTGCTGCCTCCGAGTCCCCACAGGGTTCGGTTCCCTGTGGCTCCTCCGAGTCCCGAGCAGGAGTCCGGTCCCCCAGTGCTCCTCCGAGTCCCAGCAGGAGTCCCGGTCCCCTGTGCGCCTCCGAGTCCCAGCAGGAGTCCGGTCCCCTGTGCTCCTCCCGAGTCCCAGCAGGAGTCCGTCCCCCTGTGCCCACTGAGTCCCACAGAGTCCCGGTCCCCTGTGCTCCTTCCGAGTCCCAGCAGGAGTCCGGGCTCGGTGCTCCTCCGAGTCCCCAGCAGGAGTCCGGTCCCTGTGCTCCTTCCGATGTCCCAGCATGTGTCCGGGACCCTGGTGGCTCCTCCGAGTCCCCAGCGGATTCCGGTCCCTGTGCTCCTCGAGTCCCTGCAGGAGTCCCGGTCCCTGTGCTCACTCCGAGTCCCAGCAGAGTCCGTTCCCTGTGCCCCTCCGAGTTCCCTGCAGGGTCCGGTCCCCTGGTCTCCCCCCTCCGAGTCCCACAAGGAGTCCCGGTACCCTGTGCTCCTCCTAGTCCCAGCAAGGAGTCTCGGTCCCTGGTGCTTCCTCCTCCGAGTCCCAGCAGGAGTCCGGTCCGGCTGTGCTCCTCCGAGTCCCATCAGGAGTCGTCCCTGTGCTCCTCCGATCCGCAGCAGGAGATCCGTCCCTGTGCTCCTCCGAGTCCCACCAGGAGTCCCAGGTCCCCTGTCGCTCCTCCGAGTCCAGCAGGATCCGGTCCCTGTGCTCCTCCGAGTCCCAGCAGGAGTCCTCCCTGTGCTCCTCCGAGTGCCAGCAGGATCCGGTCCCATGTGCATCCTCCGAGTCCCAGCAGGAGTCCGGTCCATGGCTCCTCCTGTTCCCAGCAGGAGTCCGGTCCATGTGCTCCTCAGAAGAGAGAGAGAGACCCTGAGAACTGGACTAATGTGATGGTACTTCCCTGGTTCTAGTCAGGACTCAAGCTACAAATCCATCTCGGTGATAGAAAAACAATAATCAAATACCCTCTTCTGATGCTTTATGCTGGAGAAATAATGATGGAACGATATGGGGACTAAACACATGCTTTTGTCATAGCCTGTAATGCTAAAAGCCCGCTAAACTCGGGTCGGCAACCTCGGGCCCTTTAGTGCTCCTCGAGTGGCTCCGAGCTTTTCAAAAATGTCCTGAAAATGGAGGTGCAGGGCTATATTTTATTTCAGTTTGATATGGGATTTTGTAGGAGGATTACATACTTAACGTTTTTAAATGCTGTGCAGAAGTACTAGTTCAAACATGTCTGGTCAACGTAGTGCGTCATATCGGTGACGCAGCCCTCGCGCCAGGCGGGCGCCGTTGTAAACAAACGGCGGGTGGGCAAGAATCCCAAAGCTAAAGAAACAAGAATGAAACATATCAGTCCACTGAGGAAGGGCTGCTTATGTCTGCGTCATAATGAGAAAGTTTGGTTCAACACGAAGAGCATTGACGCGCTAAAACACCGTTCTCGGTGATTACGTGGAAGTTCATCATCTTAAAGTCAGAATGCACCTATTTTCAGAATTCAAATCTCCGCAAAGACATAAAGAAAGGCCAGATATTAATTCAGCTCCAGCCAAACTTCAGCTGTGATCAATTGAACAGACAGAGATGCAGGTGGAACCGGAGCCAAAAAGCAGATTTATTTACTGTATTTTCTACAATAGCATGATAGCAAAAAAATGGAATGTTAAAGTTAAAGCAGAGTTGTCACATGTGCGTCATTCTCAATCCAGGACACGCCAGGTGATAACATACATTTGATAATCATGAATGTTTTATTATGCATTTGTAGCCTTTACTTTGTCTTTAGATATTAGGCTAGATATAGTCTAATACAATCTTGATGCCCGTGGTACCATTCATATAAGCCTAATACAAGGCTGTATTTTTGTTTTTGCGGCTCCAACAGATGTGTTTTTAGTTTTTTTTTTGTCTATTATGGCTCTTTGAACCTTTTGAGTTGCCCCGACCCCTGCCCATAACCCAATGAAGCCCAATAGAGACGTGCTCATGGGGCAAGGTTTTGTTCTCCAACTGCTCTGACTCCTCTTGACTTACACAGAAAGCAAGAGACATGAGAACTGGACTAACGTGATGGTGCCTTCCCTGGTTTTACATAATCAATTTTTTTTCGTTGGTGTGAAGATCAGAGAATTCTCGCCTTTAAAGGGACAAACAACGGTTTATCTTATCTTAGAGAAAAAAGAGTTTTTTGAGTTTTTTTGGTGAGTGTGGCACCGTTTGTGTTACACTCACCGAAAACAACGCCAAACTTTCTCTAAGATAAGATAAACGTTGTTTGACCCTTAAGGCGAGAATTCTCTGATCTTCAAGCACCAAGAAAAAAACATGATTGATGTAATACCAGGAAGCACCATCACGTTAGTCCATTTCTCAGTCTCTGCTTTCTGTGTTTAAGTCAATAGGAGTCAGAGCAAGTTGGAACAAAACCTGCCCATGAGCACTTCTCTATTGGGCTTCATTGAGTTTAGCGCAGGGTCTGCAACTCAAAGAGTTCAAAGAGCCATTTAGGACAAAAAAAAAATAAAAACAACATCTGTCTGAGCCGCAAAAAACAAAAATAACAGCCTTGTATAAGGCTTATATGAAGGTACCACGGCATCAAGATGTATTAGCTATGATTAGCCTTATATCTAAATGACAAAGTAAAGCTACAAATGCTTAATAAAACATTCATGATTATCATATGTATGTTTTCACCTGCGTTGTCCTGAGAGAAATGACGCACCATGTGACAACTCTGCTTGTAACTTTAAAGCTCCATTTGTTTGCTTTCATGCAATTGTCGAAATACAGTAAATAATCAGCTTTTGTGGCTCCCGGAGTTCCCTGCATCACTGTCTGTCATATTGATTCCCAGGCTGAAGTTTGCGGAGCTGAATAATAGTCCTGGCCCTTTCTTTCATGTCTTTGCGGAGGATTTGAAGTCTGAAAAATAGGTGCTCTGACTTTAAGAATGAATGAATCCTTCACGTAATCACCGTGAACGGGTGTTAGCGCGTCATTGCTCTGCGTGTTGAAACAAAACTTCTCATTAAGAACGCAGACGATTAAGCAGCCCTCCTCAGTGACTGATATTTCATATTCTTGTTCTTTTAGCTTTGGGTTTCATTCCCACACGCCGGTTTGGTTTACAACGCCGCCTGCGCGAGCTGCGGCACCGGATATGACGCACTACGTTCGACCAGAAATGTTGAAATAGTACTTATGCACAGCATTTAAAAACGTTATGAATGTTATCCTGCCTACAAAATCCACATTCAACTAGAAATAAAATATAGCCCTGCCATCATTTTCAGACATTTTGTAAAGGCTCCAGAGCCACTCGAGAGCACTAAAGGGCCGCATGTTGCCGACCCGAGTTAGCGGTTAGCATGACAGGCTAGGACAAAAGCATGTGTTTTAGTCCCCTATCGTTCCACATATTCTCCAGCATAAAGCTCCAGAAGAGGGTATTTGATTATTGTTTTTCTATCACAGAGATGGAATTGTAGCGTGAGTCCCGACTAGACCAGGAAGTACCATCACATTATCCAGTTCTCAGGTCTCTCTCTCTCTTCTTAGATCACATGGACCGACTCCTACTGGGACTCGGAGGAGCACATGGACCGACTCCCTGCTGGGACTCGGAGGACACATGGACCGGACTCCCTGCGGGACTCGAGGAGCACAGGGACCGGACTCCTGCTGGGACTTCGGCGGAGCACAGGGACCGACCTCCTGCTGGGACTCGGTAGGAGCACAGGGACCGGACTCCCTAGCGGACTCGGAGGAGCACAAGGGACCGGACTCCTGCTGGGACTCCGGAGGTAGCACAGGACCGGTCTCCTGCTGGGACTCGGAGGAGCACAGGGACCGGACTCCTGGCTGGGACTCGGAGGAGCACAGGGACCACGACTCCCTGCTGGAACTCGGAGGAGCACAGGGCGACCTCTGCTTGGACTCGGAGGAGCACAGGACCGGACTCCTGCTGGGACTCGGAGGAACACAGGACCTGACTCCCTGCTGGGACTCGGAGGAGCAAAGGACCAGGACCTCCTGCTGGGACTCGGAGTCAGCACAGGGACGCGGGACTCCTGCCTGGGACTCGGAGGAGCAGCAGGGACCGGACTCTGCTGGACTCGGAGAGCACAGGACCGGACTCCGCGGGACTCGGATGGAGCACAGGACCCGGACTCCTGCTGGGACTCGAGGAGGCATCAGGTGACCGTACTCCTGCTGGGACTCGGAGGAGCATCAGGGACCGGACTCCTGCTGGACTCGAGGAGCACAGGGACCGGACTCCTGCTGGGACCTCGGAGGAGCACAGGGACCGGACTCCCTGCTGACCGGAGGAGCACAGGGACCGGACTCCTGCTGGGACGCGGAGGAGCACAGGACCGGACTCCTGCGGGACTCCGAGGAGGCACAGGGACCGGACTCCTGCTGGGACTGGAGGAGCACATGGACCGGACCTCCGCAGGGACTCGGAGGAGCACAAGGGACCGGACTCCTGCTGGAGACCGGAGGAGCACAGGGTCCGACCCCCTCCTGCTGGGACTCCGGAGGAGCACAGGGAACCGGACTCCTGCTGGGACTCGGAGGAGCACAGGGACCGACCCTGCTGGACTCGGAGGAGGCACAGGGACCTGACCCTGCTGGGACTTCGGAGGAGCACAGGACCGGACTCCTGCTGGGACTCGGAGGAGCACTGGGACCGGACTCCTGCTGGGACTGCGGAGGAGCACAGGGACCGGACTCCCTGCGGGACTCGGAGGAGCACAGGGACCGGACTCCTGCGGACTCGGAGGTGCACATGGACCGGAACTCCTGCTGGGACTCGGAGGAGCACAGGGACACGGACTCCTGCTGGGACTCGGATGAGCAACAGACGGACTCCTGCTGGGAACTCGGAGAGCACAGGGACCCGGAACTCCTGCTGGGACTCGGAGGAGCACAGGGACCGTACTCCTTCTGGGACTCGGAGGAAGCACAGGACCGACTCCTGCTGGGACTCGGAGGAGCACAGGGACCGACTCCTGCTGGGACTCGGAGGAGCACAGGGGACCGGCCTCCTAGCTGGGACTCGGAGGAGCACAGGGACAGGACTCTGCTGGGACTCCGAGGAGCACAGGGACCGGACTCCTGCTGGGACGGGAGACACAGGACCGGAACGCCTGCTGGGACTCGGAGGAGCACAGGGACCGGACTCCTGCTGGGACTCGGAGAGCTCAGGACCGGACTCCTGCTGGGACTCGGAGGAGCACAGGGACCGGAACTCCTGCTGGACTCGGAGGAGCATAGGGACCGGACTCCTGCGGACTCGGAGGAGCACAGGACCGACTCCTGCTGGGACTCGGAGGAGCACAGGGACCGGACCCTGCTGGGACTCGGAGGAGCACAGGACCGACTCCTGCTGGGACTCGGAGGAGCACAGGGACCGGACTCCTGCTGGGACTGCGGAGGAGCACAGGGACCGGACTCCTGCTGGGACCGGAGGAGCACAGGGGACCGGACTCCTGCTGGGAACGCGGAGGAGCACAGGGACCGGACTCCTTGCGGTGGACCCGGAGGAGGCACAGGGGACCGGACTCTGCTGGGACTCGGAGGAGCACAGGGACCGACTCCTGCTGGGACTCCGGAGGAGCACAGGGACCGACTCCTGCTGGGACTCGGAGGGAGCACAGGACCGGATCCAGCTGGACGCGGAGAGCACAGGGACCGTACTCTCTGCTGGGACCGGAGGAGCACAGGGACCAAGGGGGGAACATCCTGCCTGGGACTCGAGGAGCACAGGGACCGGACTCCTGCTGGGACTCTGAGGAGCACGGGAGGGAGTGATGGAACCGGACTCCTGCTGGGACTTCTGTAGAGCACAGGGTCCAGACTCCTGCTGGGACTCTGTGGAGCTACAGGGACCGACTCCTGCAGGGACTCTGAGGAGCACAGGACCGACTGGCCTGGCAGATGCCGAGGAGTCAGACTAAACATGAGGAGGCAGCTATTCAGATTCAGCCTGCTATAACCTTGTAACAGTCTTCCTGAAAATGTGAGGACAAGCTTCTTCTCTGCAAGGCTCATATCCAGGTTGAAAAACAGTTATCTGTGCCCAACGGAGGGATTTTTAATCTCCACTCGTTTGAATGTACTGTGATTATTTTGATTTTAATACCCTGTGTGATGGTTTTCTATCAGTGTATGAACTGTGCATAGCAATTAAACTTTCCTGCCTGTTCGAGTGCATATGACTTAACCTTTGTGGAAGAGCTTCCTGGAGGCTCCTCAGCGCTCCCTGGCTCACACCGCCCACACCTCCTCTTCCTGCAGAGGACATCCACGCACCTCCAGAGCCTCAGCCAAGGGACAAGTGCAGATCCCTGCAACACAGAGAGGCAGAGTGAGAAGTGTGGCTCTCCAAAACAATTTTATAAAAAGACGTTAACGCTCAGTTTGCATTAGAACATCGGACAACATACACATTTATTTTCAGTTCAATTCAATTATTTTTGTATCGCCCTAAATCACAACAGTCGATATCCGGAGGACTTTACAAAACAGTTGAAATCGCCACAAACAGAATCAAACCAAGAAATGCAAAGATTAAATAACACACAGAGCCATCGGTCCATAAGGGGCAGAGACCAATGTCCATAAATTATGATAAATGTCCATAAATGTGTAATGGTTAGTTTAACAGAAGGGCAAGGCAAGGCAAGTTTATTTATATAGCACAATTCATACACCATGGCGATTCAATGTGCTGAACAAACAAGAAAGCTTAAAATCATAACTTATCACAGAAATAACAATTATAAAAAGAAAGATAGAAATAGAAATTCCCTCAGATGTATGCACAGTTTAACTGAACTAGTCTTTAACCTGGTTTTAAACATTGTCAGAGGGAGGCCTGTCCTCACATCTTCAGGAAGACTGTTTTCCATATTTAGCAGCATGAATCTGAAAAGCAGCCTCCCCATGTTTAGTTCTGAACTCTGGGCACTCAACAGGATCAGGTCCCCTTGCTCCTCAGAGTCCGGGCTGGGTTCATATGGGACTAACATGTCACTAATACCCAACCCCAAGCAGCGTTTCCGTCGAATTGTTATTCACGCGGGGTGGTAATGACGTTCCGGCGGAAACAGTCCGAGGTGTTGAAGCTGCCAAAGGTCGCCGCCGTGTGCAAGCTGGCTAGCACAATGGCCGGAACACTGTCATCTCTCTGGCCCCTACCAAGCACTAGCAGTGCAGAGCATTCAGCAGACACGCGGCTTTCAACCGCTGGTGTCCCGGGCTGGTGCCTCGAAGTGGTGTTGTTCATGTTTGACAATTGAGTGCCTTTTGGGGAAAGACCGGTCTCATCCCTCCGGATGATATCCACCCCAACGTTTGGCGGGTACATCCCTTTTGGCTAAGAATTTGCCCTGGCTCTAACTGTTTCTGCTCGGCGCAAATGACGATGCAGAACGTTGAGGCCCGGGTGCAGAGCTGCTCTGCCACAACTCTGAGCCCCCATCTGTGTCAGTTACTAGCCTCAGAGGCTAGTCAGATTGAAACTGTGTGTGCATGTGTGGTGGTGCCTGTGTGGGCTCATTACTACCTCCAGAGACCTAGTCAGATTGAAACTGTGTGTGTTCCCCGCCTTTGAAGTCTAAAGCACTATATGGCGAGGAAATCTGACACTAGGTGTCAGACACAGTAACTTAATAAAAGTTCAGACAGACAGAAATAGTTCTAGCGTGGGTTGTTTAAATGTGTACAATAACAAGACAATACAATACCTTTTTATTCTTGTATAGCCCTAGGTCACAACAGAAGTCCATCTCAGAGGACTTAACAAAAGCCATTGAAACACCAACCAGGTCAGAGAAGCAACAGTTAAAACACATGAAGAATAACAGTATTACAGGCACACACAGAAGAAAATGGTCCATACATTGTTGTGAATGCACTGAGACAGTCTGTATGTATACTGAGACAGGTCTGTATGTATACTGAGACAGGTCTGTATGTATACTGAGACAGGTCTGTATGTATACTGAGACAGAGTCTGTATGTATACTGAGACAGGTCTGTATGTATACTGAGACAGAGGTCTGTATGTATACTGAGACAGGTCTGTATGTATACTGAGACAGGTCTGTATGTATACTGAGACAGGTCTGTATGTATACTGAGACAGAGGTCTGTATGTATACTGAGACAGGTCTGTATGTATACTGAGACAGAGTCTGTATGTATACTGAGACAGAGGTCTGTATGTATACTGAGACAGGTCTGTATGTATACTGAGACAGAGGTCTGTATGTATACTGAGACAGGTCTGTATGTATACTGAGACAGAGGTCTGTATGTATACTGAACAGGTCTGTATGTATACTGAGACAGGTCTGTATGTATACTGAGACAGAGGTCTGTATGTATACTGAACAGGTCTGTATGTATACTGAGACAGGTCTGTATGTATACTGAGACAGGTCTGTATGTATACTGAGACAGGTCTGTATGTATACTGAGACAGGTCTGTATGTATACTGAGACAGGTCTGTATGTATACTGAGACAGGTCTGTATGTATACTGAGACAGGTCTGTATGTATACTGAGACAGAGTCTGTATGTATACTGAGACAGGTCTGTATGTATACTGAGACAGGTCTGTATGTATACTGAGACAGGTCTGTATGTATACTGAGACAGAGGTCTGTATGTATACTGAGACAGGTCTGTATGTATACTGAGACAGAGTCTGTATGTATACTGAGACAGAGTCTGTATGTATACTGAGACAGGTCTGTATGTATACTGAGACAGAGTCTGTATGTATACTGAGACAGGTCTGTATGTATACTGAGACAGGTCTGTATGTATACTGAGACAGGTCTGTATGTATACTGAGACAGAGTCTGTATGTATACTGAGACAGGTCTGTATGTATACTGAGACACTATACTGAGACAGAGGTCTGTATGTATACTGAGACAGGTCTGTATGTATACTGAGACAGGTCTGTATGTATACTGAGACAGGTCTGTATGTATACTGAGACAGAGGTCTGTATGTATACTGACACAGGTCTGTATGTATACTGAGACAGGTCTGTATGTATACTGAGACAGAGGTCTGTATGTATACTGAGACAGAGGGCTGTATGTATACTGAGACAGAGGTCTGTATGTATACTGAGACAGAGGTATGTATGTATACTGAGACAGAGGTATGTATGTATACTGAGACAGAGGTCTGTATGTATACTGAGACAGAGGTCTGTATGTATACTGAGACAGAGGTCTGTATGTATACTGAGACAGAGGTCTGTATGTATACTGAGACAGAGGTCTGTATGTATACTGAGACAGAGGTCTGTATGTATACTGAGACAGAGGGCTGTATGTATACTGAGACAGAGGGCTGTATGTATACTGAGACAGGTCTGTATGTATACTGAGACAGGTCTGTATGTATACTGAGACAGAGGTCTGTATGTATACTGAGACAGAGGTCTGTATGTATACTGAGACAGAGGTCTGTATGTATACTGAGACAGGTCTGTATGTATACTGAGACAGAGGTCTGTATGTATACTGAGACAGAGGTCTGTATGTATACTGACACAGGTCTGTATGTATACTGAGACAGAGGTCTGTATGTATACTGAGACAGGTCTGTATGTATACTGAGACAGAGGTCTGTATGTATACTGACACAGGTCTGTATGTATACTGAGACAGAGGTCTGTATGTATACTGAGACAGGTCTGTATGTATACTGAGACAGAGGTCTGTATGTATACTGAGACAGAGGTATGTATGTATACTGAGACAGAGGTCTGTATGTATACTGAGACCGAGGGCTGTATGTATACTGAGACAGAGGTCTGTATGTATACTGAGACAGAGGTCTGTATGTATACTGAGACAGAGGGCTGTATGTATACTGAGACAGAGGTCTGTATGTATACTGAGACAGGTCTGTATGTATACTGAGACAGGTCTGTATGTATACTGAGACAGGTCTGTATGTATACTGAGACAGAGGTCTGTATGTATACTGAGACAGAGGTCTGTATGTATACTGAGACAGGTCTGTATGTATACTGAGACAGAGGTCTGTATGTATACTGAGACAGAGGGCTGTATGTATACTGAGACAGAGGTCTGTATGTATACTGAGACAGAGGTATGTATGTATACTGAGACAGAGGGCTGTATGTATACTGAGACAGAGGTCTGTATGTATACTGAGACAGAGGTATGTATGTATACTGAGACAGAGGTATGTATGTATACTGAGACAGAGGTCTGTATGTATACTGAGACAGAGGTCTGTATGTATACTGAGACAGAGGTCTGTATGTATACTGAGACAGAGGTCTGTATGTATACTGAGACAGAGGTCTGTATGTAAACTGAGACAGAGGGCTGTATGTATACTGAGACAGAGGGCTGTATGTATACTGAGACAGGTATGTATGTATACTGAGACAGGTCTGTATGTATACTGAGACAGGTCTGTATGTATACTGAGACAGAGGTCTGTATGTATACTGAGACAGAGGTCTGTATGTATACTGAGACAGGTCTGTATGTATACTGAGACAGAGGTCTGTATGTATACTGAGACAGAGCTCTGTATGTATACTGAGACAGAGGTCTGTATGTATACTGAGACAGAGGTCTGTATGTATACTGAGACAGAGGTCTGTATGTATACTGAGACAGAGGTCTGTATGTATACTGAGACAGAGGTCTGTATGTATACTGAGACAGAGGTCTGTATGTATACTGAGACAGGTATGTATACTGAGGTCTGTATGTATACTGAGACAGAGGTCTGTATGTATACTGAGACAGAGGTCTGTATGTATACTGAGACAGAGGTGTGTATGTATACTGAGACAGAGGTGTGTATGTATACTGAGACAATACAATACAATACAATACAATTTATTCTTGTATAGCCCTAGGTCACAACAGAAGTCATCTCAGAGGACTTAACAAAACCATTGAAATCACCAACACAGGTCAGAGAATCAACAGTTAAAACACATGAAGAATATAAAGCACACACAGAAGAAAATGTCCATACATGTTGTAGAATGCTAAAGTGTCCTGATCATCACCAATCCTTTCTGTTGGACACTAACTGTCCAACAAGACCCTCCTGCATCGACAAGGAACAACTCTTAAAAAACCCAGTGGGAAAAAGTGAGAAACCTTGGGGAGAACTAGGGAAACCCACAGGGAGGGAGACCCATATGAGAAAGGGATCCGCTCCTCCGGACGGACAGGCTAATGATCTAGGACCTAAGCTAGCTACAGAACGTGGACCAGTGGACGCTGAACGTGGACAGGTCCGGTGCAGGACCGAAGCACTCCCAGGCGGGTCGGGCGGGGCAGTCCGCAGGTGTAGATGGAAGAGGCCAGGCTCAGAGATCCCGTCATCGTACCATGAAACAGACAATGGGACAACGGGTGAATAGCAATGAACAAACTACAGTCAGAATCCTAAAAATGCTAAACAGATAAAGTAGGAAGGAGGAGAGGATAGTGCTCAAGTTACCATACTTCTCCCAGCAAACTGACTCCCTATGCAGCTTGACTGACACTCTGAGGAGTTTAACCTTCTCCGAGTCTTACCTTCCTAGCCATATGCTAAACTAAAGAGGACTGTTTTAAACCTAGCCTTGAATAAAGAATAACATACAGCATAATATATAACATAATATACAACATAACACAATACATTATTGAATAATATATAACATAATATATAACATAATACAGCATATATATATAATATATACACTACATATTATATATTACCTAATTATATGCTAAATTAAAGTAAAGTGCTTTAAGCCTGGCCTTGAATGTGGAGACCGTATCTGCTTCCTTAACATAAATGAAGCTGATTCCACAGTAAAGGAGCTTGGTAGCTAAATGCTCTGCCACCAACAGTGACCTTTGAGACCTTAGGGACCACCAGACGTCTGGCGTTTTGTGAGCGCAACGCTCGACTGGTTGATACGACACTAACGTGTCTTGGAGATAAGAAGGAGCCAAGCCATTTATGGCTTTATATGTTAAGAGTAGGATTTTAAACTTTATTCTGTACTCCACAGGGAGCCAGTGGAGTGATTTTAACACCGGAGTTATGTGCTCCCTCCTTTTGGTACCTGTTAAGATCCTAGCTGCTGTATTCTGAACGAGCTGGAAGCTCTTCAAAGAGGCTTTAGGGCACGCTGCCAGTAAAGCGTTACAGTAGTCGAGCCTTGAGGTGACAAACGCGTGAATGAGTTTTTCCGCGTCACTTTTAGGAAGGAAATTCCTAATTTTAGCGATGTTCCGTAAGTGGAAGTACGCCGTTTTAGTTGCTTGGCTTATATAAGCCTTGAAGGAGAGTTCTTGGTCAAAAATGACTCCAAGATTCCTCACAGTGTTACTGGGTATTATACTGACATTATCGAGAGTAACCATCTGGTTAGTGAGGGAGTCACGCAGGCGCTTCGGACCGAGTAGGATCACTTCTGTCTTCTCCGGGTTGAGAAGTAGGAAGTTAAGAGTCATCCACATTTTAAGGTCCTTTATGCAGGCACTGAGCTTTTCTAGCTGATCTGTCTGATTAGGCTTCATCGACAGATAAAGCTGTGTGTCATCTGCATAGCAGTGGAAATTAATTCCATGCTTTTTAATAATGTTTCCCAGTGGCAGCATGTAGAGAGTAAAAAGAATCGGTCCGAGTACCGAACCCTGCGGCACACCGAATTCCACTCCAGAATAAGGCGACGAGTCCTGATTCACATTGACGAAGTGATATCGATCTGATAAATAGGATTTAAACCAGCCAAGGGCTGTTCCTCTAAGACCTATATCACATTCTAGCCTCTGCAGTAGAATGCTGTGGTCTATTGTGTCAAATGCAGCACTAAGGTCCAGTAGGACCAGCACTGACACTTGTCCATTATCGGCAGCTAGTAGTAAGTCATTTGTGACTTTGACTAGTGCCGTTTCAGTGCTATGATGAGCTCTGAATCCTGATTGAAAGACTTCAAACATATCATTTTCCTGCAGGTGGCAGCGGAGCTGCTCAGCTATAAGTTTTTCCAGGATTTTAGATATAAAAGTGAGGTTCGAGATCGGTCTGTAGTTTGTAAGTATTTCTGGGTCCAGGTTTGTTTTCTTCAGAAGGGGTTTGATTACCGCGGTTTTAAAAGCTTGTGGGACATAGCCACATTGTATGGATGCGTTTATTATATTTACGATAGGCTCAATTATCAAAGGAAGTATGTCTTTGAAGAGCCATGTCGGGACTGCGTCTAACATGCAAGTTGAGGCTTTTGAGGATGTGACCACAGAGATCACCTCTGCTTGGCTCACAGCCATGAATTTATTAAGGCCCACTGAAGAGTCTAAGTGGGAAGTCACGTATGCCGCTTCAACCTGTCCACCACTAACAGCAGGAGCAACCTCCTCCAGCTTGTCACGGATGGATGTCATTTTATTATTAAAGAAGTGGAGAAAGTCGACACTGCTCAGTGAGCTTGGAATTTTAGGCTCGATTGCGCTATGGCAGTTTGTGAGTTTAGCGACGGTACCAAACAAAAATCTACTGTTGTTTTTATTCGCTTCTATTAAAGTTGAATAGTATTGAGTTCGAGCCCCGCGAAGGGCCTTCTTGTAGTTTCGGAGACCTGCTTTCCACTCCCTGTGGACAGGCTCCGAGTGGGAGTGGCGATATAGCCTCTCCAATTTTCTGACGTCCTGTTTTAAAGTGTGGAGTTGAACACTGTACCAGGGCGACGATGATCTAATCCTAATGGTTTTCTGTTTTAAAGGAGCTGCTGCATTTAATGCAGATTTTAAAGACTCCATAGTGTTGCCCACCGTTTGGTCAATGACTGAGGGACTGCAGCTGCTGTGAACAGGTTCACCTGCAGCAGTATTCAACATAGGCTGTATTAGTTCTTTGAACCTTGTGATAGATTTATCATTTAAGGTTCTTTTCATTATGGTTTTATCTTGCGGGACAGGAAAGTCCTCCAAAGCGAGATCAAACGTGATCAAGAAATGGTCAGACAGCAACGAGCTTTGACGCTGGATGTCAACATTGGAGACATCACAGCCGTAGGTCAGGACAAGGTCCAAGGTGTGGTTATGAATGTGAGTAGGTTCCTCAACATTCTGAGTAAAACCAACACCATCTAGTACGGCGCTGAAAGCTTTGTTTAAGCTGTCAGTGCTGTCGTCCACATGTATATTGAAGTCTCCAGCTATAACTATGTTTTCCCATTCCAAAACTAGGTTTGAAATGAAGTCAGAGAATTCTGTTAGGAACTCGCTGTAAGGACCAGGAGGTCGGTATAAAACTATAAATAGTACTGCTTTTTGTTTTCTCCACCCAGGACAGGTGATTGAAAGTGTTAAGTTTTCAAACGAGTGAAAAGCGTTGTTGGTTTTGGGACTAAGAACCAAGTTGGTGTGTGATATAATCGCAACACCACCGCCGCGACCTGTAGCTCTGGCTTTCTGGTAGTTAACATGCGTCGGAGGAGTGCACTCATTCAATCTAACGTAGTCGTCCTGTTGGAGCCAAGTCTCCGAGAGCGCAAACAGATCCAAGCCCTTGTCTATAATAAGTTCGTTTATGAGAAGCAATTTAGACGAGATTGATCTGACGTTCATTAAACCACATTTAACAACCCTACCGCTAGAACTATTTCTGTCTGTCTGAACTTTTATTAAGTTACTGTGTCTGACACCTAGGTCAGATTTCCTCGCATATAGTGCTTTAGACTTCAAGCGGGGAACACACACAGTTTCAATCTGACTAGGTTCTGAGGCTAGTAACTGAGCACACACAGGCACCACACACACATGCACACACAGTTTCAATCTGACTAGCTTCTGAGGCTAGTAACTGAACAGATGGGGGCTCAGAGGTTGTGGCAGAGCAGCTCTGCACCCGGGCCTCAGTTCTGCATCGTCATTTGAGCCGAGCAGAACAGTTTAGAGCCAGGGCCAAATTCTTAGCCAAAAGGGATGTACCCGCCAACGTTGGGTGGATATCATCCGAGCGGATGAGACCGGGCTTTCCCCAAAAGGCACTCCAATTGTCAACATGAACAACACCACTTGGAGGGCACCAGCCAGACAGCCAGCGGTTGAAAGCCGAGTGTCTGCTGAATGCTTCTGCACTGCTAGTGCTAGGTAGGGGCCCAGAGAAGATGACAGTGTCGGCCATTGTGCTAGCCAGCTTGCACACGGCGGCGACTTGCAGCTTCAACACCTCGGACTGTTTCCGCCGAACGTCATTACCACCCGCGTGAATAACAATTCGACGGAAACGCTGCTTGTGGGTCATCATGAGCCTCAGATTCCCTTCAATATCACCAAGCCTGGCCCCAGGGAAGCACCGAACAGTGGCTCCTGGGATCTTAACACCTCTAACAATAGAGGAGCCAATTACCAGCGCATCAGCGACTCCATCGGCTCTCTCAGCAGCTCTCTCAGCGGCTCTCTCAGCAGCTCTCTCAGCGGCTCTCTCAGCGGCTCTCTCAGCGGCTCTCTCAGCGGCTCTCTCAGCGGCTCTCTCAGCGGCTCTCTCAGCGGCTCTCTCAGCGGCTCTCTCAGCGGCTCTCTCAGCAGCTCTCTCAGCGGCTCTCTCAGCAGCTCTCTCAGCAGCTCTCTCAGCAGCTCTCTCAGCGGCTCTCTCAGCAGCTCTCTCAGCAGCTCTCTCAGCAGCTCTCTCAGCGGCTCTCTCAGCGGCTCTCTCAGCAGCTCTCTCAGCAGCTCTCTCAGTGGGGCCTTCTTCCCCGACAGAGCGTCCCAGCGATTGTAAATGCTAACAGGAGGAGGCCCAATGGGGAAACTACCAACAACACGTGGCCCTCTCCGAACAGTCACAAAGCCATCACTATCCTGGTCTTGTCCCAGCTGCGGAGGACGGGCTGGGAGGCTAGGCTCGCTAGTTCTCCTCTGCCTTTCCCTAAAGCTGCGCTCCGCTGTCCCTGAGGATACGGCCTGGCTGTAGCTAATGCTAGCGCTAGCTCGAGACTCCAGTGCTCGGAGACGCAGCTCTAACTCACTGACCCTGGATTCCAGAGCTACGACTACACTACACTTCACACATCTATCACTACCCTCAGAGAAGGATCCAGGGTTTAGACTCGCCATATGGCAACTCGAGCAGTAAAGGATTGAGGGAGAGACAGCAGCCGCCATAGTAGCGAGTTAGCGGCTAGGCTAGGCTAAGCTAGGCTAGGCTAAGCTAGTACGGATCCGGGCCCGCACAACAGACTCCGAGACCAGACAAACAACCGCTACCTAAACCTCAGCTACAGTACAGCTGACTCGGAGTGCTTACACAGTTAGCTTGGTGTACAATACGTGGATTTGTAATGTGTTTGTTAGAGCAGAGAGCAGAGTGATAGCAGTCAAGAAACACACTCACCGGATACAGGAAGTCACGTCACCTTCTCACCCTCCAGCTAGATGTCCAAAGGTGTCAGATACAGACTTCCACAGGTGTCAGATACAGACGTCCACAGGTGTCACATACAGACTCATACAGATTCCTTACATCAATCTCCATAAAAATGAATGATAATGATTAAATAAATATATAATATAGTATATAAATATACAATATAAATATATAGTATATAAATATAGTGTATATAAATATAGTATATAAATATATAGTATATAAATATAGTATATAAACATAGTATATAAATATAGTGTATATAAATATAGTGTATATAAATATAGTATATAAATATATAGTATATAAATATAGTATATAAATGTAGTATATAAATATAGTATATAAACATATAGTATATAAATATAGTATATAAATATAGTATATAAATATAGCGTATATAAATATATAATGTGTGATAAGTAGTAGTTTTGTTTCTTTTGTTAAAGATGAGGTTGAAACAGAAACATGATGTTAGAGTTTAACAACTGCAGACTTTACTTTTATACTTAAATACTTAGATACACTTTTATACTTAGATACTTTACTTACTGTGTGTTTCTACAGAGTAAAAAGTAAAGCTCTAACATTCCATCTGCTCCTGTTCAAACCCAGAGCTCACTCCAGAAAAATGTCTTCTTCAAACTTTGTTCACAACAAGTTCTGACCTGCTCTATGGTCTTAAACCCAGAGCACAAGGCCTTCTCTGTGGTCTTAAACCCAGAGCACAGGGCCTTCTCTGTGGTCTTAAACCCAGAGCACAGGGCCTTCTCTGTGGTCTTAAACCCAGAGCACAGGGACTTCTCTGTGGTCTTAAACCCAGAGCACAGGGACTTCTCTGTGGTCTTAAACCCAGAGCACAGGGACTTCTCTGTGGTCCAAAACCCAGAGCACAGGGCCTTCTCTGTGGTCCAAAACCCAGAGCACAGGGCCTTCTCTGTGGTCCAAAACCCAGAGCACATGGCCTTCTCTGTGGTCCAAAACCCAGAGCACAGGGCCTTCTCTGTGGTCCAAAACCCAGAGCACAGGGCCTTCTCTGTGGTCCTAAACCCAGAGCACAGGGCCTTCTCTGTGGTCCTAAACCCAGAGCACAGGGCCTTCTCTGTGGTTTTTTTATTTGATGTGTAAGTAAGTAGTTTATTTATATAGCACATTCTACAGACCCAAAGCACTTTACAATGTTCAGATTCAGATTCATTTATTTGCCATTTGCAGTAAAACCCAAGACCAAGACCTATTGTGCATGTTTTTAGTGGTAGGGGAAACCGGAGCACCCGGAGGAAACCTACGCAGACACGGGGAGAACATGCAAACTCCACTCAGAAAAGGCTCAGAATGAGGACACAGTTACTAACACGGTTACTAACACGGTTACTAACACGGTTACTAACACAGTTACTAACAGTTACTAACACGGTTACTAACACAGTTACTAACAGTTACTAACAGTTACTAACACAGTTACTAACACAGTTACTAACAGTTACTAACACAGTTACTAACAGTTACTAACAGTTACTAACACAGTTACTAACAGTTACTAACACAGTTACTAACAGTTACTAACAGTTACTAACACAGTTACTAACAGTTACTAACACAGTTACTAACAGTTACTAACAGTTACTAACACAGTTACTAACACAGTTACTAACACAGTTACTAACACAGTTACTAACAGTTACTAACAGGTTACTAACACGGTTACTAACACGGTTACTAACACGGTTACTAACACGGTTACTAACACGGTTACTAACACAGTTACTAACACAGTTACTAACACAGTTACTAACAGTTACTAACACAGTTACTAACACAGTTACTAACACAGTTACTAACAGTTACTAACACAGTTACTAACACAGTTACTAACACAGTTACTAACAGTTACTAACAGTTACTAACACAGTTACTAACAGTTACTAACAGTTACTAACACGGTTACTAACACGGTTACTAACACAGTTACTAACACGGTTACTAACACAGTTACTAACACGGTTACTAACACAGTCACTAACAGTTACTAACAGTTACTAACACAGTTACTAACAGTTACTAACACAGTTACTAACAGTTACTAACACAGTTACTAACAGTTACTAACACAGTTACTAACAGTTACTAACACAGTACCAACACAGTTACTAACAGTTACCAACACAGTTACTAACACAGTTACTAACAGTTACTAACACAGTTATTGACAGTTACTAACACAGTTACTAACAGTTATTAACACAATTATTAACAGTTATTAACAGTTATTAACGCAGTTACTAACACAGTTACTAACACAGTTACTAACAGTTATTAACACAGTTACTAACACAGTTACTAACACAGTTACTAACACAGTTACTAACACAGTTACTAACACAGTTACTAACACAGTTACTAACAGTTACTAACACAGTTACTAACACAGTTACTAACACAGTTACTAACAGTTATTAACAGTTATTAACAGTTATTAACAGTTACTAACACAGTTACTAACACAGTTACTAACACAGTTACTAACACGGTTACTAACAGTTATTAACAGTTACTAACACAGTTACTAACACAGTTACTAACACAGTTACTAATACAGTTACTAACAGTTATTAACAGTTATTAACAGTTATTAACACAGTTACTAACACAGTTACTAACACAGTTACTAACAGTTATTAACACAGTTACTAACACAGTTACTAACACAGTTACTAACAGTTACTAACAGTTACTAACACAGTTACTAACAGTTACTAACACAGTTACTAACACAGTTACTAACACAGTTACTAACAGTTACTAACACAGTACCAACAGTTACTAACAGTTACCAACACAGTTACTAACACAGTTACTAACAGTTACTAACACAGTTACTAAGACAGTTACTAACAGTTACTAACAGTTACTAACAGTTATTAACAGTTATTAACACAGTTACTAACACAGTTACTAACAGTTATTAACACAGTTACTAACACAGTTACTAACACAGTTACTAACAGTTACTAACACAGTTACTAACACAGTTACTAACACAGTTACTAACAGTTACTAACACAGTTACTAACAGTTACTAACACAGTTACTAACAGTTACTAACACAGTTACTAACAGTTACTAACACAGTTACTAACAGTTACTAACACAGTTACTAACAGTTACTAACACAGTACCAACAGTTACTAACAGTTACCAACACAGTTACTAACACAGTTACTAACAGTTACTAACACAGTTATTGACAGTTACTAACACAGTTACTAACAGTTATTAACACAGTTATTAACAGTTAACACAGTTACTAACACAGTTACTAACACAGTTACTAACACAGTTACTAACAGTTAACACAGTTACTAACACAGTTACTAACACAGTTACTAACAGTTACTAACACAGTTACTAACACAGTTACTAACACAGTTACTAACAGTTACTAACACAGTTACTAACACAGTTACTAACACAGTTACTAACAGTTATTAACAGTTATTAACAGTTATTAACAGTTACTAACACAGTTACTAACACAGTTACTAACAGTTACTAACACAGTTACTAACACAGTTACTAACACAGTTACTAACACAGTTACTAACACAGTTACTAACACAGTTATTAACAGTTACTAACACAGTTATTAACACAGTTACTAACACAGTTATTAACACAGTTACTAACACTTACTAACACAGTTACTAACAGTTACTAACACAGTTATTAACAGTTACTAACACAGTTATTAACACAGTTACTAACACAGTTATTAACACAGTTACTAACAGTTATTAACACAGTTACTAACAGTTACTAAGGCGAGCTGGAGTTTCCTCTGTAATGGTCCTCGGCCTGACCTGGTGCTGCCGCTGTGTCCTTGGGCCTCAAATTTCAACCCCCCCCACCCCCCTTCCCCCCCACCTCTCTCCTCCCCCCCCACCTCTCTCCTCCCCCCCTCCCTCTCGACTCGAGGCCAAAGTTCTACGTCTTTATCTGAGTCAATATTGACGCTGCTGGTGCTAAAGAAGTGTCTCGAAGAGATAATGTTAGTGATTCTCTAACCTCTCTCAGATTAGAGATGGCTCTGGATTATTCTTTGGATTATTCAGTGAGAAACACATTTTACATTTGGCACAATTTTCACTGGAGTGAAATATTTGACGAAGTGAAAATAAAATGGGACGTCTCTTTTCTCCGCAGTGTTTTACACAAATAAAGTGGACTCTGAGCAAACGCTCTCACTGCTGAAAACAAACATGAAGATTGTAAACGATGGAAAACAAACTTTTTAAAATCTGTGCCACACAAATAAACTGGGCTGCATTTATCTGTCATTATTATTGTTATGGTATATTATATTTACCTGTTATTCTGATGATCTGTGTGTATGTGTGTGTGTCTCTGTGTGTGTCAGCATGAATGTGTATGTATGTAAGTAAGTAATCTTTATTTATATACCGCCTCTCACAGACCACAAAGCGGTTTACAATTGTTATTTTTGGGCATTAGTCTCTCACTCCACACAGAGACAGGAGCAGGGTCGCCGAACAGGAGGCACAGACCTATTGTACATATCTTAGTGGTAAGGGAAGCCGGAGTACCCGGAGGAAACCTACGCAGACACGGGGAGAACATGCAAACTCCACTCAGAAAAGCCCTGGTTCGAACGGGATTCGAACCCACGACCTTCTTGCTGAGAGGCGAGAGTGCTAACCACTCAGCCACCGTGCCCCCCTCTCGTATGTCTGTGTGTGTGCGTGCATCTGTGTGTGTGTGTGTGTGTGTCAGCATGAGTGTGTGTGTGTCTGTGTGTGTGTAATTACACATCAGTGGTGTGAGCGTGACAGGCCTCAGAAACACAGTGATTATGGGATTATCTCTGTTATCTCACCCTCACCTCTCCCTCCGTCTCCCCCTCCGTCTCCCCGTGGTCTGACCCTGGTCTCCCCTTCGTCTTCCCCTGGTCTCCCCTTCGTCTTCCCCTGGTCTCCCCTTCGTCTCCCCCTGGTCTCCCCTTCGTCTTCCCCTCATCTCCCCTTCGTCTCCCCCTGGTCTCCCCTTCGTCTCCCCCTCAGCAGAAGTGAGCAGCAGAGTTTGTTTTGAGACAATTAGAGTAAGTGGATTCTCAGCTTCTGTCCATGACACAGAAACCACCCAAGGCAGCTGCAGCAAAGCATCCTGGGAACAGGCAGCTGCAGCAAAGCATCCTGGGAAATGCAGTCCACAGAGTTTACAGCTTTGATAATAGAATGCATTCGTCATGTTTTCTCTCCTGCAGAGTCCTGGGTCTACAGCCTCAGTCCTGGGTCTACAGCCTCAGTCCTGGTTCTACAGCCTCAGTCCTGGTTCTACAGCCTCAGTCCTGGTTCTGAGGACGATGTTTAAGAAGGAAACAAACACAATCTGAGAAAGAATAAAACATCTTTAATCTGAAAGTGTAATTTTGTCGATAAATTTGGCCATTTTGACGTCTCTCTGAGAAAGACCTCCACAGTCATGAGTTGTCAGAGTGACCTGCACCTGCAACACACAGACACAGACACACACACACACATACACACATGGACACACACAGACACACACAAAGACACACACACATAGACATGATGTAATTTCCATTGTGATAAAAACATTGTGTTGTTTTTTACCTTGTTATAAACATTGACCCACTCTGGATGATGGTTCATCTTCTCGGCCTGAAGAGCCACACGGGACATGAAGCCGAAGGCCTGCAACACACAACACACACACATGGCTCTGTGACACACACATGGCTCTGTGACACACACATGGCTCTGTGACACACACATGACTCTGTGACACACACATGACTCTGTGACACACACATGACTCTGTGACACACACATGACTCTGTGACACACACACATGACTCTGTGACACACACACATGACTCTATGACACACATGACTGACACACACATGGCTCTGTGACACACACATGACTGACACACACATGACTCTGTGACACACACATGGCTCTGTGACACACACATGACTCTGTGACACACACACATGACTCTGTGACACACACACATGACTCTATGACACACATGACTGACACACACATGGCTCTGTGACACACACATGACTGACACACACATGACTCTGTGACACACACATGGCTCTGTGACACACACATGACTCTGTGACACACACGTGACTCATTCTAATGTGGGGGAAGTGTCTTGCCTAAGGACACAACCACAGTTTGGCAGTTTACAGCCGCCCCACTGTGGCACCTGGTGTTCCCAGAGGTCTCCCATCACAGCACTAACCAGGCCCTGCCCTGCTTAGGTCTGTCTGAGGGATCTTTCAGTGTAACATACAAACTCCGGCAGCTCAGGAAAGCAAAGGAGTCTGCTTTCAGGGAGGGGGACCGCAGCGGCTACAAAGCAGCTAAATATCAGTTCAGGAAAGAACTGAAAGCAGCCAAGTCCCGGCACAGAGAACGACTACAGGAGCAGTTTGGTAACAACGATACTGCTTCTGTCTGGAGGGGCCTACGGGAGATCACCAACTACAAACCCAAAGCCCCCCCCTGTGCTGATGACCACAAGCTAGCTGACGATCTGAACTTATTTTTCAGTCGCTTTGATGCTGCCCCTGACACCTCCCCCACCCCCCACTACTCTAACGACCCACCCATCAGCCCTGCCCCCAGCCTAACAATAGCCTCTAAAGAGATTAAACAACTCTTCCTGAGGCTGCACCCCCGCAAAGCTCCTGGCCCGGACCACGTGTCTCCGGCCACTCTGAGACACTGCCCCAGTGAGCTTACTCCTGTGTTCACGGACATTTTCAACACCTCTCTGCAGTCCTGCCATGTCCCGCTTCAAATCCTCCATCATTGTCCCCGTCCCGAAGAAGCCCAGGATCACAGGACTCAACGACTACAGACCTGTAGCACTTACGTCTGTCGTCATGAAGTCATTTGAACGCCTGGTTCTCTCCCATCTCAAGTCCCTCACCTCCCCCCTCCTGGACCCCCTGCAGGTCGCCTACAGAGCCAACAGATCTGTAGACGACGCCATTAACCTGGCCCTCCACCACATCCTACAGCACCTGGACTCCCCGGGGACCTACGCCAGGGTCCTGTTCGTGGACTTCAGCTCTGCCTTCAACACAATCCTGCCATCCCTGCTCCAGGACAAGCTCTCCCAGCTCAACGTGCCCGATTCCACCTGCAGGTGGATCACTGACTTCCTGACGGACAGGAAGCAGCGAGTGCGTCTGGGGAAGAATGTCTCGGACTCTGGGATTATAAATACAGGAGCCCCACAGGGCTGTGTTCTTTCTCCCCTGCTCTTCTCCCTGTACACCAACCACTGCACCTCCAGCCACGACTCCGTGAAGCTGATCAAGTTCACGGACGACACCACCCTCATTGGACTCATCTCCAACAACGATGAGTCCGCCTACAGGAGGGAGGTGGACCGGCTGGTGTCCTGGTGTCTCCTACAGGAGGGAGGTGGACCGGCTGGTGTCCTGGTGTCTCCTACAGGAGGGAGGTGGACCGGCTGGTGTCCTGGTGTCTCCTACAGGAGGGAGGTGGACCGGCTGGTGTCCTGGTGTCTCCTACAGGAGGGAGGTGGACCGGCTGGTGTCCTGGTGTCTCCTACAGGAGGGAGGTGGACCGGCTGGTGTCCTGGTGTCTCCTACAGGAGGGAGGTGGACCGGCTGGTGTCCTGGTTCTCCTACAGGAGGTGGACCGGCTGGTGTCCTGGTGTCTCCTACAGGAGGGAGGTGGACCGGCTGGTGTCCTGGTGTCTCCTACAGGAGGGAGGTGGACCGGCTGGTGTCCTGGTGTCTCCTACAGGAGGGAGGTGGACCGGCTGGTGTCCTGGTGTCTCCTACAGGAGGGAGGTGGACCGGCTGGTGTCCTGGTGTCTCCTACCGGAGGGAGGTGGACCGGCTGGTGTCCTGGTGTCTCCTACAGGAGGGAGGTGTCCTGGTGTCTCCTACAGGAGGAGGTGGACCGGCTGGTGTCCTGGTGTCTCCTACAGGAGGGAGGTGGACCGGCTGGTGTCCTGGTGTCTCCTACAGGAGGGAGGTGGACCGGCTGGTGTCCTGGTGTCTCCTACAGGAGGGAGGTGGACCGGCTGGTGTCCTGGTGTCTCCTACAGGAGGGAGGTGGACCGGCTGGTGTCCTGGTGTCTCCTACAGGAGGGAGGTGGACCGGCTGGTGTCCTGGTGTCTCCTACAGGAGGGAGGTGGACCGGCTGGTGTCCTGGTGTCTCCTACAGGAGGGAGGTGGACCGGCTGGTGTCCTGGTGTCGCCTACAGGAGGGAGGTGGACCGGCTGGTGTCCTGGTGTCTCCTACAGGAGGGAGGTGGACCGGCTGGTGTCCTGGTGTCTCCTACAGGAGGGAGGTGGACCGGCTGGTGTCCTGGTGTCTCCTACAGGAGGGAGGTGGACCGGCTGGTGTCCTGGTGTCTCCGACAGGAGGGAGGTGGACCGGCTGGTGTCCTGGTGTCTCCTACAGGAGGAGGTGGACCGGCTGGTGTCCTGGTGTCTCCTACAGGAGGAGGTGGACCGGCTGGTGTCCTGGTGTCTCCTACAGGAGGGAGGTGGACCGGCTGGTGTCCTGGTGTCTCCTACAGGAGGGAGGTGGACCGGCTGGTGTCCTGGTGTCTCCTACAGGAGGGAGGTGGACCGGCTGGTGTCCTGGTGTCTCCTACAGGAGGGAGGTGGACCGGCTGGTGTCCTGGTGCAGTGGTAACAACCTGGAGCTGAACGCCCAGAAGACAGTGGAGATGATTGTGGACTTCAGGAAGAGCACTGTCCCCCCGCCCCCACCCTCCGTGATGGACTCCCCCATCACCTCTGTGGAGTCCTTCCGTTTCCTGGGCACCACCATCACCCAGGACCTCAAGTGGGAGCCGACCATCAGCTCCTCATCAAGAAGGCCCAGCAGAGGATGTACTTCCTGCGGCAGCTCAGGAAAGCCAAGCTGCAGTTCTACACGGCCATCATCGAGTCCATCCTCACCTCCTCCATCACCTCCTCCATCACCTCCTCATCACCTCCTCCATCACCTCCTCCATCTCCTCCTCCATCACCTCCTCCATCACCTCCTCCATCACCTCCTCCATCACCTCCACCATCACCTCCACCATCACCTCCTCCATCACCTCCACCATCACCTCCTCCATCACCTCCTCCGTCACCTCCTCCATCACCTCCTCCATCACCTCCTCATCGCCTCCTCCATCACCTCCTCCATCACCTCCTCCATCACCTCCTCATCGCCTCCTCCATCGCCTCCTCCATCACCTCCTCCATCACCTCCTCCATCGCCTCCTCCGTCACCTCCTCCATCACCCTCCTCCATCACCTCCTCATCGCCTCCTCCATCGCCTCCTCCATCACCTCCTCCGTCACCTCCTCCATCACCTCCTCATCGCCTCCTCCATCACCTCCTCCATCACCTCCTCCATCACCTCCTCATCGCCTCCTCCATCGCCTCCTCCATCACCTCCTCCATCGCCTCCTCCGTCACCTCTTCCATCACCTCCTCCATCACCTCCTCATCGCCTCCTCCATCGCCTCCTCCATCACCTCCTCCATCGCCTCCTCCGTCACCTCCTCCATCACCTCCTCCGTCACCTCCTCCATCACCTCCTCCATCACCTCCTCATCACCTCCTCCAGCACCTCCTCCATCACCTCCTCCGTCACCTCCTCCATCACCTCCTCCATCACCTCCTCATCGCCTCCTCCATCGCCTCCTCCATCACCTCCTCCGTCGCCTCCTCCGTCACCTCCTCCATCACCTCCTCCGTCACCTCCTCCATCACCTCCTCCATCACCTCCTCATCACCTCCTCCATCACCTCCTCCATCTCCTCCTCCATCACCTCCTCCGTCACCTCCTCCATCACCTCCTCCATCACCTCCTCATCGCCTCCTCCATCGCCTCCTCCATCACCTCCTCCATCGCCTCCTCCATCACCTCCTCCATCGCCTCCTCCATCACCTCCTCCATCCCCTCCTCCATCACCTCCTGCATCACCTCCTCCATCACCTCCTCCATCACCTCCTCCATCACCTCCTCCATCACCTCCTCCGTCACCGTGTGGTTCGCTGGAGCCACAGTCAGGGACAAACAGAGACTACAGTGCATTGTGCGCTCTGCAGAGGAAGTGATCGGCCGCAGCCTTCCATCGCTGCAGGACCTGTACGTCGCCCGAGCTCGAGGCCGGGCTGGTCGTATCACAGCCGACCCCTCTCACCTGCACATGGACTATTCCAACCACTCCCCTCTCACCTGCACATGGACTATTCCAACCACTCCCCTCTCACCTGCACATGGACTATTCCAACCACTCCCCTCAGGCAGGAGGCTGCGGTCCATCAGGACTAGAACCTCCCGCCACAAGAACAGTTTCTTCCCCTCTGCTGTTGGACTCTTGAACACTTCTTAACCTGTCCCCGCCCTTTATAAAGTCACTTTACTGCCCATCATACGTCACTTTGCTTCACTGTACTGCTGTCACCTTACATTGTGTGCACCATGTGCACTTGGATATTGTAAATAGTAACTGTAACTCTATTTTAAATTTACATTTATTCCTTAAAAGTGTTTTTTATTCTTATTTTTATTATCTCTTTCTGACTGTTGCACTGAGCCAAAGCAATTTCCAAGTCTGTGACCTCCTGTTACTTACGTGGCAATAAAAATGATTCTGATTCTGTGTGTAGTGTAATTGTGTAATTGTGTGTTGTGTAGTGTAATTGTGTGTAGTGTAATTGTGTGTAGTGTAATTGTGTGTTGTGTAGTGTAATTGTGTGTTGTGTAGTGTAATTGTGTGTAGTGTAATTGTGTGTAGTGTAATTGTGTGTAATGTAATTGTGTGTTGTGTAGTGTAATTGTGTAATTCTGTGTTGTGTAGTGTAATTGTGTGTAGTGTAATTGTGTGTAGTGTAATTGTGTGTTGTGTAGTGTAATTGTGTAATTGTGTGTTGTGTAGTGTAATTGTGTAATTGTGTGTAGTGTAATTGTGTGTAGTGTAATTGTGTGTAGTGCAATTGTGTGTATAATTGCGTGTAGTGTAATTGTGTGTAGTGTAATTGTGTGTAGTGTAATTGTGTGTATAATTGCGTGTAGTGTAATTGTGTGTAGTGCAATTGTGTGTAGTGTAATTGTGTAATTGTGTGTTGTGTAGTGTAATTGTGTAATTGTGTGTTGTGTAGTGTAATTGTGTGTAGTGTAATGTGTGTAGTGTAATTGTGTGTAATGTAATTGTGTGTTGTGTAGTGTAATTGCGTGTAGTGTAATTGTGTGTAGTGTAATTGTGTGTAGTGTAATTGTGTGTATAATTGTGTGTAGTGCAATTGTGTGTATAATTGCGTGTAGTGTAATTGTGTGTAGTGTAATTGTGTGTAGTGTAATTGCGTGTAGTGTAATTGTGTGTAGTGTAGTGTAATTGTGTGTAGTGTAATTGTGTGTAGTGCAATTGTGTGTATAATTGCGTGTAGTGTAATTGTGTGTAGTGTAATTGCGTGTAGTGTAATTGTGTGTATAATTGCGTGTAGTGTAATTGTGTGTAGTGTAATTGTGTGTAGTGTAGTGTAATTGTGTGTAGTGTAGTGTAATTGTGTGTAGTGTAATTGTGTGTAGTGTAATTGTGTGTAGTGTAGTGTAATTGTGTGTAGTGTAGTGTAATTGTGTGTTGTGTAATTGTGTGTAGTGTAATTGTGTGTAGTGTAATTGTGTGTAGTGTAATTGTGTGTATAATTGTGTGTAGTGTAATTGCGTGTAGTGTAATTGTGTGTAGTATAATTGCGTGTTGTGTAATTGTGTGTAGTGTAATTGCGTGTAGTGTAATTGCGTGTAGTATAATTGTGTGTAGTGTAATTGTGTGTAGTGTAATTGCGTTTTGTGTAATTGTGTGTAGTGTAATTGTGTGTAGTGTAATTGTGTGTAGTGTAATTGTGTGTATAATTGCGTGTAGTGTAATTGTGTGTAGTGTAATTGCGTGTTGTGTAATTGCGTGTATAATTGCGTGTAGTGTAATTGTGTGTTGTGTAATTGCGTGTAGTGTAATTGTGTGTAGTGTAATTGCGTGTAGTGTAATTGCGTGTTGTGTAATTGCGTGTAGTGTAATTGCGTGTTGTGTAATTGCGTGTATAATTGTGTGTAGTGTAATTGTGTGTAGTGTAATTGTGTGTAGTGTAATTGTGTGTAGTGTAATTGTGTGTAGTGTAGTGTAATTGTGTGTAGTGTAATTGTGTGTAGTGTAAATGTGTGTAGTGTAATTGTGTGTAGTGTAGTGTAATTGTGTGTAGTGTAGTGTAATTGTGTGTATAATTGTGTGTTGTGTAATTGCGTGTAGTGTAATTGTGTGTATAATTGTGTGTAGTGTAATTGTGTGTAGTGTAATTGTGTGTAGTGTAATTGTGTGTAGTGTAATTGTGTGTATAATTGTGTGTAGTGTAATTGCGTGTAGTGTAATTGTGTGTAGTATAATTGCGTGTTGTGTAATTGTGTGTAGTGTAATTGTGTGTAGTGTAATTGCGTGTAGTGTAATTGCGTGTAGTATAATTGTGTGTAGTGTAATTGCGTGTAGTGTAATTGTGTGTAGTATAATTGCGTGTTGTGTAGTGTAATTGTGTGTAGTGTAATTGTGTGTATAATTGCGTGTAGTGTAATTGTGTGTAGTGTAATTGCGTGTTGTGTAATTGCGTGTATAATTGCGTGTAGTGTAATTGTGTGTTGTGTAATTGTGTGTAGTGTAATTGCGTGTTGTGTAATTGTGTGTAGTGTAATTGCGTGTTGTGTAATTGCGTGTATAATTGTGTGTAGTGTAATTGTGTGTAGTGTAATTGTGTGTAGTGTAATTGTGTGTAGTGTAATTGTGTGTATAATTGCGTGTAGTGTAATTGTGTGTAGTGTAATTGCGTGTTGTGTAATTGCGTGTATAATAGCGTGTAGTGTAATTGTGTGTTGTGTAATTGTGTGTAGTGTAATTGCGTGTTGTGTAATTGTGTGTAGTGTAATTGCGTGTTGTGTAATTGCGTGTATAATTGTGTGTAGTGTAATTGTGTGTAGTGTAGTGTAATTGTGTGTAGTGTAATTGTGTGTAGTGTAATTGTGTGTAGTGTAATTGTGTGTAGTGTAATTGTGTGTAGTGTAGTGTAATTGTGTGTAGTGTAATTGTGTGTAGTGTAGTGTAATTGTGTGTATAATTGTGTGTTGTGTAATTGCGTGTAGTGTAATTGTGTGTAGTGTAATTGTGTGTAGTGTAATTGTGTGTAGTGTAATTGTGTGTAGTGTAATTGTGTGTAGTGTAATTGTGTGTAGTGTAATTGTGTGTATAATTGTGTGTAGTGTAATTGTGTGTTGTGTAGTGTGTGTGTAGTGTGTGTATCTGCTCTGAACATGATACTCTACATTTCAGCCTCAAGGACAAACTCCAGGACCAGCTCCAACTCTCTCTGCTGCTGGACTTGATACACACATTTAAAAACACACACACACACACACATAGACACACATGGATACACAGACAAGCACACACACACACACACAGATAAACACACAAGGATACACAGACACACACACAGACACACACACACAGATAAACACACAAGGATACACAGACACACACACACACACAGATAAACACACAAGGATACACAGACACACACACAGAGATAAACACACAAGGATACACAGACACACACACAGAGATAAACACACAAGGATACACAGACACACACACACACACACACGGATACACAGACACACACATTGGGAGACACACAGTCACACACACACAGATAGACACACACCGATACACAGACACACGCACACACACACGGATACACAGACACACACATAAGGAGACACACAGTCACACACACACGGATACACAAACACACACATAAGGAGACACACAGTCACACACACACACAGATAGACACACATGGATACACAGACACACGCATACGGATACAGACACACACATACAGAGACACACAGTCACACACACACACACAGAGATAGACACACATGGATACACAGACACACACACACGGATACAGACACACACATACAGAGACACACAGACACACGCTCCTGTCTCTGTCCTGTAGGAGGCGCTGTGTCCTAGCGTCCCACCCACTTCCTGGTTCCTGTCTTAGCGCAGGTACTTCCTGTTTGCACGATCACAGAGGTACAACACCCTCTCACGCAGAAGAAGAAAACGGAACAGGAAGTGCTTGCGCTAGATCACAAACAGTGTGGGCGGGTCCCGACTCCAAAAGGTCCATGAGCACGTGCACTGTCCTGCTGCAATCTCACTCTGTGGGGGTGTACCTGGAATTAGAATTACCCAATGCTTCTGTAGGAGGCCTTCTTTCCTCTGGAAAACGTCTTTACAGGATGGTCCAAAGTGGTTCTTGGTCCAAAGTGGTTCTTGGTCCAAAGTGGTTCTTGGTCCAAAGTGGTTCTTGGTCCAAAAGTGGTTCTTGGTCCAAAAGTGGTTCTTGGTCCTCTTGGTTCCAGATGCTGTCTGAAGGGAATGTATGTTTTGGACCAGTCTAGTTTAGTCGCTGTGGACTTGTGTGTTTTTCCACCTTTTCCTGAGGGAGGGGCTGCCTGCGGCCATTTTGGAAAAGCCACAGAAGGAAAAAGTGATGTCACATTAGTTTGAAAGGTATATGGTCACAAACCAGGAAGAGGCACAGAGCCTTCTATATAACTAAGTACACTTTCCCATGTGGGTCAGAGTCAGAGTCAGGGTCAGAGTCAGGGTCAGAGTCAGAGTCAGAGTCAGAGTCAGGGTCAGAGTCAGAGTCAGTGTCAGAGTCAGTGTCAGAGTCAGTGTCAGAGTCAGAGTCAGTGTCAGAGTCAGAGTCAGTGTCAGTGTCAGAGTCAGTGTCAGAGTCAGTGTCAGAGTCAGTGTCAGAGTCAGTGTCAGAGTCAGGGTCAGAGTCAGTGTCAGAGTCAGTGTCAGAGTCAGTGTCAGAGTCAGAGTCAGTGTCAGTGTCAGTGTCAGTGTCAGAGTCAGAGTCAGAGTCAGAGTCAGGGTCAGAGTCAGAGTCAGAGTCAGTGTCAGTGTCAGTGTCAGTGTCAGAGTCAGAGTCAGAGTCAGAGTCAGGGTCAGAGTCAGAGTCAGTGTCAGTGTCAGAGTCAGAGTCAGTGTCAGTGTCAGAGTCAGAGTCAGAGTCAGAGTCAGAGTCAGAGTCAGAGTCAGGGTCAGAGTCAGAGTCAGTGTCAGAGTCAGTGTCAGTGTCAGTGTCAGAGTCAGAGTCAGTGTCAGAGTCAGAGTCAGTGTCAGTGTCAGAGTCAGTGTCAGTGTCAGAGTCAGTGTCAGAGTCAGTGTCAGTGTCAGAGTCAGAGTCAGAGTCAGAGTCAGAGTCAGTGTCAGAGTCAGTGTCAGTGTCAGAGTCAGTGTCAGAGTCAGTGTCAGTGTCAGAGTCAGAGTCAGAGTCAGAGTCAGAGTCAGTGTCAGAGTCAGAGTCAGGGTCAGAGTCAGTGTCAGTGTCAGAGTCAGTGTCAGTGTCAGAGTCAGTGTCAGTGTCAGAGTCAGAGTCAGAGTCAGAGTCAGAGTCAGAGTCAGTGTCAGAGTCAGAGTCAGAGTCAGAGTCAGTGTCAGTGTCAGAGTCAGTGTCAGTGTCAGAGTCAGAGTCAGTGTCAGTGTCAGAGTCAGTGTCAGAGTCAGTGTCAGAGTCAGAGTCAGTGTCAGTGTCAGTGTCAGTGTCAGTGTCAGAGTCAGAGTCAGAGTCAGAGTCAGTGTCAGTGTCAGAGTCAGTGTCAGAGTCAGTGTCAGAGTCAGAGTCAGAGTCAGAGTCAGAGTCAGAGTCAGAGTCAGAGTCAGGGTCAGGGTCAGAGTCAGAGTCAGTGTCAGAGTCAGTGTCAGAGTCAGTGTCAGAGTCAGAGTCAGTGTCAGAGTCAGAGTCAGTGTCAGTGTCAGAGTCAGTGTCAGAGTCAGTGTCAGAGTCAGTGTCAGTGTCAGTGTCAGTGTCAGTGTCAGAGTCAGTCAGTGTCAGTGTCAGTGTCAGTGTCAGAGTCAGAGTCAGAGTCAGAGTCAGTGTCAGAGTCAGAGTCAGAGTCAGGGTCAGAGTCAGTGTCAGAGTCAGTGTCAGAGTCAGAGTCAGAGTCAGTGTCAGAGTCAGTGTCAGTGTCAGAGTCAGAGTCAGTGTCAGAGTCAGAGTCAGTGTCAGAGTCAGAGTCAGTGTCAGTGTCAGAGTCAGTGTCAGTGTCAGTGTCAGTGTCAGTGTCAGAGTCAGTGTCAGTGTCAGTGTCAGTGTCAGTGTCAGAGTCAGAGTCAGAGTCAGAGTCAGTGTCAGAGTCAGAGTCAGAGTCAGGGTCAGAGTCAGTGTCAGAGTCAGTGTCAGAGTCAGAGTCAGAGTCAGTGTCAGAGTCAGTGTCAGTGTCAGAGTCAGTGTCAGAGTCAGAGTCAGTGTCAGAGTCAGAGTCAGTGTCAGTGTCAGAGTCAGTGTCAGTGTCAGAGTCAGTGTCAGAGTCAGTGTCAGTGTCAGAGTCAGAGTCAGAGTCAGAGTCAGTGTCAGAGTCAGAGTCAGAGTCAGGGTCAGAGTCAGTGTCAGAGTCAGTGTCAGTGTCAGAGTCAGTGTCAGTGTCAGAGTCAGAGTCAGAGTCAGAGTCAGAGTTAGTGTCAGAGTCAGAGTCAGAGTCAGTCAGTGTCAGTGTCAGAGTCAGTGTCAGTGTCAGAGTCAGAGTCAGTGTCAGTGTCAGAGTCAGTGTCAGTGTCAGTGTCAGAGTCAGTGTCAGAGTCAGTGTCAGTGTCAGAGTCAGAGTCAGAGTCAGAGTCAGAGTCAGAGTCAGTGTCAGAGTCAGAGTCAGAGTCAGGGTCAGAGTCAGTGTCAGAGTCAGTGTCAGTGTCAGAGTCAGTGTCAGTGTCAGAGTCAGTGTCAGTGTCAGAGTCAGAGTCAGAGTCAGAGTCAGAGTCAGTGTCAGAGTCAGAGTCAGAGTCAGAGTCAGTGTCAGTGTCAGAGTCAGTGTCAGTGTCAGAGTCAGAGTCAGAGTCAGAGTCAGTGTCAGTGTCAGACGTACCACACAGACACATGTACACACACATACACACACAGAGACGTACCACAGACAGACACATGTACACACACGTACACACACAGAAACGTACCACACAGACAGACACATACACATACACACACAGAGACGTACCACACAGACACATGTACACACACATATGTGCACAGAGACGTACCACACAGACACATGTACATACACATACACACACAGAGACGTACCACACAGACACATGTACATACGCACACAGAGACGTACCACACAGACACATGTACACACACATACACACACAGAGACGTACCACACAGACACATGTACATACGCACACAGAGACGTACCACACAGACACATGTACACACACATACACACACAGAGACGTACCACACAGACACATGTACAGACACACACACATACGCACACAGAGACAGACGGGTACAGCCGCGGTCCTGCGGATCACAAAGCAAACTGTGTCAAAGCGATGAACTACATCATGGATCTATAATAATGTCACCGCACACTTTAAAAACTAACTCGCACACGCCTCAGAGCTTCTTCACGTTCACCACAAACTTGTGCGTTGGTGTTTCATGTTGTTTTCTTTCATTGTGACGTGGCTTTTCCTGACTGCTGCTAACAGCTCTCCTAATGCATCATGGGATCACACTCGCTCACGAGAAAGCTCCGGACCTCACTTGGGCTCAAGGGTGGTTTTAGGGCTGTGAAGGCCCTCGCCTCTTCTCCCTAAGTATCACCCTTCCACTCCCGCGGGCACGCACAAACTCTAGGGCAAGTGTGCTTTTAAAGGGCAAGGGTTAGAATTGGGACGGGGCCAAGAGTTAGAGTTAGAGATAGCGTTAGAGACAGGGTTAGGGGACACTAATTAGCACGTAGCAGTTTGTTAGCGAGGGCTAATCCAAGTGTTGCTAGTCTATAGTAAACACAGATGTTTTAGTTCTGTTGCCAGATACTAAATCCAAAGTAGTAAATGAACCCCGGGGGCGACAGGTTATGAGTAACACAGACTGAACTACAACTGTTTTTCTAAGAATGACTTAATCTGGTCTTTTCCAGGACTAACCCCGGCCTCACACACAAGATCTTCTCTTGGAGCAAATCCGCGACATAATGGACTTCAGTATTTCAACAGTGGAGCCGCTTCCAGACCGAGGCTGCGAGAAGACTGGACTCTGCCAAAAACTGCATTAGAATCTGGACTGGACTCAGCACCGATTAAAAACATTTATGGAAGAAAATAAAGCATTATTTTGACCTATTTAGATTTATATTGGTCCAAAGATACAGAGTCCTGGGTCTACAGCCTCAGTCCTGGGTCTACAGCCTCAGTCCTGGGTCTACAGCCTCAGTCCTGGGTCTACAGCCTCAGTCCTGGGTCTACAGCCTCAGTCCTGGGTCTACAGCCTCAGTCCTGGGTCTACAGCCTCAGTCCTGGGTCTACAGCCTCAGTCCTGGGTCTACAGCCTCAGTCCTGGGTCTACAGCCTCAGTCCTGGGTCTACAGCCTCAGTCCTGGGTCTACAGCCTCAGTCCTGGGTCTACAGCCTCAGTCCTGGGTCTACAGCCTCAGTCCTGGGTCTACAGCCTCAGTCCTGGGTCTACAGCCTCAGTCCTGGGTCTACAGCCTCAGTCCTGGGTCTACAGCCTCAGTCCTGGGTCTGCAGCCTCAGTCCTGACGAGACGCAGCCGTTGGTGGAGGTCAAGTTGCAGGAAAAGACCAATCTTCGGTCCATAACCAGTGAAAGCCGTGGCCCCTCCCCCTCAGCGCCGCAGGAGGTCAACAATGACAGCTCAGTGCCTTTAGCGCCCCCCGGAGGAAGTCTTTAGCAGCTTAATTGAGATTGAGGGAAATTGGTTCTAAATAGTCCTGGCTCTGTTCGGCCACTTTCACTCAGAGTCATTTGGACAGATTGGAAAAGTGTGTGTGCTCATTATGTGTAAACGGTTTGGATTAAGTTTCTGTGGAGGTGGTTACGGAGAAAAGAGAACAGAGATTATAACATGTGCAGAGAGAGATTATAAACATGTACAGAGAGAGATTATAAACATGTACAGAGATTTTAAACATGTACAGAGAGATTTTAAACATGTACAGAGAGATTTTAAACATGTACAGAGAGATATTATAAACATGTACAGAGATTATAAACATGTAAAGAGAGAGATTATAACATGTACAGAAAGAGATTATAACATGTACAGAGAGAGATTATAACATGTAAGAGAGATTATAAACATGTACAGAGAGAGATTATAACATGTACAGAGAGAGATTATAAACATGTACAGAGAGAGATTATAAACATGTAAAGAGAGAGATTATAACATGTAAAGAGAGAGATTATAACATGTAAAGAGACAGATAACATGTAAAGAGACAGATTATAACATGTAAAGAGACAGATTATAACATGTAAAGAGAGAGATAACATGTAAAGAGAGAGATTATAACATGTACAGAGAGAGATTATAACATGTAAAGAGACAGATAACATGTAAAGAGAGAGATTATAACATGTACAGAGACAGATTATAACATGTACAGAGACAGATTATAACATGTACAGAGAGAGATTATAACATGTACAGAGACAGATTATAACATGTACAGAGACAGATTATAACATGTACAGAGACAGATTATAACATGTACAGAGACAGATTATAACATGTACAGAGACAGATTATAACATGTACAGAGACAGATTATAACATGTACAGAGACAGATTATAACATGTACAGAGACAGATTATAACATGTACAGAGACAGATTATAACATGTACAGAGACAGATTATAACATGTACAGAGACAGATTATAACATGTACAGAGACAGATTATAACATGTACAGAGACAGATTATAACATGTACAGAGACAGATTATAACATGTACAGAGACAGATTATAACATGTACAGAGAGCGATTATAACATGTACAGAGAGAGATTATAACATGTACAGAGAGAGATTATAACATGTAAAGAGAGAGATTATAACATGTAAAGAGACAGATAACATGTAAAGAGAGAAATTATAACATGTACAGAGATTATAAATATGTACAGAGATTATAACATGTATAGAGATAATATGTGCAGAGATTATAAACATGACCATTACTATAAACTGATCACTGCTATGAAGTAATGAAAGTTAAAGAACTAATATCATGCATTAGGTGAGAGACCTGAGAGTCACTATTGGACTCTTTGGGCTCACAGCTGATTGGCAGCCATTTTCCAAGATGGTGGTGATTTTTCAAGATGGTGGCCATTTTCTAAAATGGTGGCCTCTCTCTGAGATGATGTTTTGTCTGCTGGTGTTACTTGAACAGAGCATATCCTTACCCTGAGACTCGGTACAAACTGTTGTAAGTTACACATCAGTAAAAACCAAGATGGAGTTTCTAAAAGTCACACACAACTATCTCTGTACTTTTAGGGTGTAAGTGTAGTCATATATAATCATATATCTGTATACGCTTGTTCCAAGACGCTGAGACAAACTCGCTCCAGAGGCAGTTCAAACACAGCACAAACCAAAGAAAGACAAGACGACTGAAGTCTCTGCAGCTAAACTATGACGACCGCAACATCTTAATATATCAGCACAGCGCAGAGCAGGAGCCAGACGCCCAGAAGAAACTCGAACCCACAATCAAAACAAGTGCCATGTCAGAGCGTGTGGGAGAAAGGCAGACATGTATCACTTTAAAGCACTACTATGATTGATCATTAGTGAAATGGAGACGGGAGAAGGATCCTCAGGACATGGCATCATCTATTGGAAACGACAGTCTGTGATCCACAGCAACATGTGGCTCTAACGTCTGACTCTCATTGATCCACAGCAACATGTGGCTCTAACGTCTGACTCTCATTGATCCACAGCAACATGTGGCTCTAACGTCTGACTCTCATTGATCCACAGCAACATGTGGCTCTAACGTCTGACTCTCATTGATCCACAGCAACATGTGGCTCTAACGTCTGACTCTCATTGATCCACAGCAACATGTGGCTCTAACGTCTGACTCTCATTGATCCACAGCAACATGTGGCTCTAACGTCTGACTCTCATTGATCCACAGCAACATGTGGCTCTAACGTCTGACTCTCATTGATCCACAGCAACATGTGGCTCTAACGTCTGACTCTCATTGATCCACAGCAACATGTGGCTCTAACGTCTGACTCTCATTGATCCACAGCAACATGTGGCTCTAACGTCTGACTCTCATTGATCCACAACATGCAACATGATCCACAGCAACATGTGGCTCTAACGTCTGACTCTCATTGATCCACAGCAACATGTGGCTCTAACGTCTGACTCTCATTGATCCACAGCAACATGTGGCTCTAACGTCTGACTCTCATTGATCCACAGCAACATGTGGCTCTAACGTCTGACTCTCATTGATCCACAGCAACATGTGGCTCTAACGTCTGACTCTCATTGATCCACAGCAACATGTGGCTCTAACGTCTGACTCTCATTGATCCACAGCAACATGTGGCTCTAACGTCTGACTCTCATTGATCCACAGCAACATGTGGCTCTAACGTCTGACTCTCATTGATCCACAGCAACATGTGGCTCTAACGTCTGACTCTCATTGATCCACAGCAACATGTGGCTCTAACGTCTGACTCTCATTGATCCACAGCAACATGTGGCTCTAACGTCTGACTCTCATTGATCCACAACAACATGTGGCTCTAACGTCTGACTCTCATTGATCCACAGCAACATGTGGCTCTAACGTCTGACTCTCATTGATCCACAACAACATGTGGCTCTAACGTCTGACTCTCATTGATCCACAGCAACATGTGGCTCTAACGTCTGACTCATTGATCCACAACAACATGTGGCTCTAACGTCTGACTCTCATTGATCCACAGCAACATGTGGCTCTAACGTCTGACTCTCATTGATCCACAGCAACATGTGGCTCTAACGTCTGACTCTCATTGATCCACAACAACATGTGGCTCTAACGTCTGACTCTCATTGATCCACAGCAACATGTGGCTCTAACGTCTGACTCTCATTGATCCACAGCAACATGTGACTCTAACGTCTGACTCTCATTGATCCACAACAACATGTGGCTCTAACGTCAGACTCTCATTGATCCACAGCAACATGTGACTCTAACGTCTGACTCTCATTGATCCACAACAACATGTGGCTCTAACGTCAGACTCTCATTGATCCACAACAACATGTGGCTCTAACGTCTGACTCTCATTGATCCACAACAACATGTGGCTCTAACGTCAGACTCTCATTGATCCACAGCAACATGTGGCTCTAACGTCTGACTCTCATTGATCCACAGCAACATGTGGCTCTAACGTCTGACTCTCATTGATCCACAACATGTGGCTCTAACGTCTGACTCTCATTGATCCACAGCAACATGTGACTCTAACGTCTGACTCTCATTGATCCACAACAACATGTGGCTCTAACGTCTGACTCTCATTGATCCACAGCAACATGTGGCTCTAACGTCTGACTCTCATTGATCCACAACATGTGGCTCTAATGTCAGACTCTCATTAAACTCCAAATATAGACTTTCATTATGATACATTTATACATCAATTATCTATTGTGCTGCAAAGCCCAAAACATGACACTGCGGTTTTCTCTCCCCTTTCTCTCAACATAAATATATATGTTTACCAAAAAACTGTGTCAAACCCACGGCCTGCGGGCCAAACGCGGCCCTCACAGCATATTCAGCGGCCCCTGAAGAAAACAACCATTTTATTTATTGTGCTCTAGTTTAATCACTGTTCATTTAAATGTCAATGATTAGACCCAGCTTTGGTTCAGTCCAAACATGAACTGAGTTTGGTTCATAAAATATAATATACACATAAAACCTACAAGAAAATATTCTCAGGTCTTATACACAGGTGTGTCTTTTATACAGGTGTTGTGTTGTATTTGTGGAGTATCTGGTTAGTCCAGTGGCAGAGACACTGAGTCTTATACACAGGAGTGTGTGTGTTGTAAAAAGGTGTGTGTGTGTGTTGTATACAGGTGTGTGTGTGTTGTATACAGATGTGTGTGTGTTGCATACAGGTGTGTGTGTGTTGTATACAGATGTGTGTGTGTTGTATACAGGTGTGTGTGTGTTGTATACAGATGTGTGTGTGTTGCATACAGGAGTGTGTGTGTTGCATACAGGTGTGTGTGTGTTGTATACAGGTGCGTGTGTGTTGCATACAGGTGTGTGTGTGTTGTGTACAGGAGTGTGTGTGTTGTATACAGGAGTGTGTGTGTTGCATACAGGTGTGTGTGTGTTGCATACAGGTGTGTGTGTGTTGTGTACAGGAGTGTGTGTGTTGTATACAGGAGTGTGTGTGTTGCATACAGGTGTGTGTGTGTTGTATACAGGTGCGTGTGTGTTGCATACAGGTGTGTGTGTGTTGTGTACAGGAGTGTGTGTGTTGTATACAGGAGTGTGTGTGTTGCATACAGGTGTGTGTGTGTTGCATACAGGTGTGTGTGTGTGTTGCATACAGGAGTGTGTGTGTTGCATACAGGTGTGTGTGTGTTGTATACAGGAGTGTGTGTGTTGCATACAGGTGTGTGTGTGTTGTATACAGATGCGTGTGTGTTGCATACAGGAGTGTGTGTGTTGTATACAGATGTGTGTGTGTTGCATACAGGTGTGTGTGTGTTGCATACAGGTGTGTGTGTGTTGCATACAGGTGTGTGTGTGTTGCATACAGATGTGTGTGTGTTGCATACAGGTGTGTGTGTGTGTTGTATACAGATGTGTGTGTGTTGTATACAGGAGTGTGTGTGTTGCATACAGGTATGTGTGTGTTGCATACAGGTGTGTGTGTGTTGTATACAGGAGTGTGTGTGTTGCATACAGGTGTGTGTGTGTTGTATACAGATGTGTGTGTGTTGCATACAGGTGTGTGTGTGTTGTATACAGGAGTGTGTGTGTTGTATACAGGTGTGTGTGTGTTGCATACAGGTGTGTGTGTGTTGTATACAGGAGTGTGTGTGTTGCATACAGGTGTGTGTGTGTTGTATACAGATGTGTGTGTGTTGTATACAGGTGTGTGTGTGTTGCATACAGGTGTGTGTGTGTTGTATACAGGAGTGTGTGTGTTGCATACAGGTGTGTGTGTGTTGTATACAGATGTGTGTGTGTTGTATACAGGAGTGTGTGTGTTGTATACAGGAGTGTGTGTGTTGCATACAGGAGTGTGTGTGTTGCATACAGGTGTGTGTGTGTTGCATACAGGTGTGTGTGTGTTGTATACAGATGTGTGTGTGTTGTATACAGGTGTGTGTGTGTTGTATACAGATGTGTGTGTGTTGCATACAGGTGTGTGTGTGTTGTATACAGATGTGTGTGTGTTGCATACAGGTGTGTGTGTGTTGCATACAGATGTGTGTGTGTTGCATACAGGAGTGTGTGTGTTGCATACAGGTGTGTGTGTGTTGCATAGAGGAGTGTGTGTGTTGCATACAGGAGTGTGTGTGTTGTATACAGATGTGTGTGTGTTGCATACAGGTGTGTGTGTGTTGCATACAGGTGTGTGTGTGTTGTATACAGATGTGTGTGTGTTGTATACAGGTGTGTGTGTGTTGCATACAGATGTGTGTGTGTTGCATACAGGAGTGTGTGTGTTGCATACAGGTGTGTGTGTGTTGTATACAGGTGCGTGGGTGTTGCGTACAGGTGTGTGTGTGTTGCATACAGGAGTGTGTGTGTTGTATACAGGTGCGTGTGTGTTGCGTACAGGTGTGTGTGTGTTGCATACAGGAGTGTGTGTGTTGTATACAGGAGTGTGTGTGTTGCATACAGGAGTGTGTGTGTTGCATACAGGAGTGTGTGTGTTGTATACAGATGTGTGTGTGTTGCATACAGGAGTGTGTGTGTTGCATACAGGAGTGTGTGTGTTGTATACAGATGTGTGTGTGTTGCATACAGGTGTGTGTGTGTGTTGCATACAGGTGTGTGTGTGTTGCATACAGGTGTGTGTGTGTTGCATACAGGTGTGTGTGTGTTGCATACAGGTGTGTGTGTGTGTATACAGATGTGTGTGTGTTGTATACAGGAGTGTGTGTGTTGCATACAGGTGTGTGTGTGTTGCATACAGGTGTGTGTGTGTTGTATACAGGAGTGTGTGTGTTGCATACAGGTGTGTGTGTGTTGTATACAGATGTGTGTGTGTTGCATACAGGTGTGTGTGTGTTGCATACAGGTGTGTGTGTGTTGTATACAGGAGTGTGTGTGTTGTATACAGGTGTGTGTGTGTTGCATACAGGTGTGTGTGTGTTGTATACAGGAGTGTGTGTGTTGCATACAGGTGTGTGTGTGTTGTATACAGATGTGTGTGTGTTGTATACAGGTGTGTGTGTGTGTTGCATACAGGTGTGTGTGTGTTGTATACAGGAGTGTGTGTGTTGCATACAGGTGTGTGTGTGTGTTGTATACAGATGTGTGTGTGTTGTATACAGGAGTGTGTGTGTTGTATACAGGAGTGTGAGTGTTGCATACAGGAGTGTGTGTGTTGCATACAGGTGTGTGTGTGTTGCATACAGGTGTGTGTGTGTTGTATACAGGAGTGTGTGTGTTGCATACAGGAGTGTGTGTGTTGTATACAGATGTGTGTGTGTTGTATACAGGAGTGTGTGTGTTGCATACAGGTGTGTGTGTGTTGCATACAGGTGTGTGTGTGTTGTATACAGATGTGTGTGTGTTGCATACAGGAGTGTGTGTGTTGTATACAGATGTGTGTGTGTTGTATACAGGAGTGTGTGTGTTGCATACAGGTGTGTGTGTGTTGTATACAGATGTGTGTGTGTTGTATACAGGAGTGTGTGTGTTGCATACAGGTGTGTGTGTGTTGCATACAGGTGTGTGTGTGTTGCATACAGGTGTGTGTGTGTTGTATACAGGAGTGTGTGTTGCATACAGGTGTGTGTGTTGTATACAGATGTGTGTGTGTTGTATACAGGAGTGTGTGTGTTGCATACAGGTGTGTGTGTGTTGTATACAGATGTGTGTGTGTTGCATACAGGAGTGTGTGTGTTGTATACAGGTGTGTGTGTGTTGCATACAGGTGTGTGTGTGTTGCATACAGATGTGTGTGTGTTGCATACAGGAGTGTGTGTGTGTTGCATACAGGAGTGTGTGTGTTGCATACAGGAGTGTGTGTGTTGTATACAGGAGTGTGTGTGTTGCATACAGGTGTGTGTGTGTTGTATACAGATGTGTGTGTGTTGTATACAGGAGTGTGTGTGTTGTATACAGATGTGTGTGTGTTGCATACAGGAGTGTGTGTGTTGTATACAGGAGTGTGTGTGTTGCATACAGGTGTGTGTGTGTTGTATACAGGAGTGTGTGTGTTGCATACAGGTGTGTGTGTGTTGCATACAGGTGTGGGTGTGTGTTGTATACAGATGTGTGTGTTGTATACAGGTGTGTGTGTGTTGTATACAGATGTGTGTGTATTGTATACAGGAGTGTGTGTGTTGCATACAGGTGTGTGTGTGTTGTATACAGGTGTGTGTGTGTTGTATACAGGAGTGTGTGTGTTGCATACAGGTGTGTGTGTGTTGCATACAGGTGTGTGTGTGTGTTGTATACAGATGTGTGTGTTGTATACAGGTGTGTGTGTGTTGTATACAGATGTGTGTGTGTTGCATACAGGTGTGTGTGTGTTGCATACAGGAGTGTGTGTGTTGCATACAGGTGTGTGTGTGTTGCATACAGGTGTGTGTGTGTGTTGTATACAGATGTGTGTGTTGTATACAGGTGTGTGTGTGTTGTATACAGATGTGTGTGTGTTGCATACAGTATGCTTCACACACACAGTAGTATTTGTGGAGTATCTGGTTAGTCCGGTGGCAGACACAGAGGTTGAGTTTCCAGAGACACTGAGGAGGATTAGGGTCATTATGGAGGGGCTGCTTTCGGGCGCCACACCTCAGCACTTCCCGCAGACACCGGGACAAAGGGACGTCTCACCGCGGTCCTCTGCGGGGAGACGTCCCTTTGTACCGCAGACACCGAGACAAAGGGACGTCTCACCGCGGTCCTCTGCGGGAGACACAGGACACCGCAGGATTAGCCTCAGTCTGGACCTCGCGGATCTGAAGCATCAAGCAAGTGTCAAATGTTTGTCACAGAGATCTTAGTGACCCAGAGCTCTATAAGTGATGTCACACACTCTTACTCTGGTATAAGTGATGTCACACACTCTTACTCTGGTATAAGTGATGTCACACACTCTTACAAAGACCTCTACAGTAGTGGGCATTGGCCTCTCGTTCCACAGAGACCTATTGTACATGTTTTTGGTGGTAGGGGAAACCGGAGCACCTGGAGGAAACCTATGCAGACATGGGGAGAACATGCAAACTGGCCTGGAGGTTGATTCGAACCCAGGACCTTCTTCAGCAGGTAATCATTCTTATCCACAGCGTCTTGTTTGTTTTGCTGATTCGTCATTTTCAGATAGTAGAGCAGTGTAGAGCAGTGTAGAGCAGGTGAGAGTAGAGCAGTGTAGAACAGTGTAGAGCAGTGTAGAGCAGTGTAGAGCAGTGTAGAGCAGTGTAGAGCAGTGTAGAGCAGTGTAGAGCAGTGTAGAGCAGTGTAGAGCAGTGTAGAGCAGTGTAGAACAGTGTAGAGCAGTGTAGAGCAGTGTAGAGCAGTGTAGAGCAGTGTAGAACAGTGTAGAGCAGTGTAGAACAGTGTAGAACAGTGTAGAACAGTGTAGAGCAGTGTATAACAGTGTAGAGCAGTGTAGAGCAGTGTAGAACAGCGTAGAACAGCGTAGAACAGCGTAGAACAGCGTAGAACAGCGTAGAGCAGCGTAGAGCAGCGTAGAACAGCGTAGAGCAGCGTAGAATAGCGTAGAGCAGCGTAGAACAGTGTAGAACAGTGTAGAGCAGTGTAGAGCAGGTGAGAGTAGAGCAGTGTGGAGCAGTGTAGAGCAGTGTAGAGCAGGTGTAGAGCAGTGTAGAGCAGTGTAGAGCAGGTGAGAGTAGAGCAGTGTAGAGCAGTGTAGAGCAGGTGAGAGTAGAGCAGTGTAGAGCAGTGTAGAACAGTGTAGAACAGTGTACAGCAGTGTAGAACAGTGTAGAGCAGTGTAGAACAGTGTAGAGCAGTGTACAGCAGTGTAGAACAGTGTAGAAACAGTGTAGAAACAGTGTAGAGCAGTGTAGAGCAGTGTAGAGCAGTGTAGAACAGTGTAGAGCCGTGTAGAACAGTGTGGAGCAGTGTAGAGCAGTGTAGAGCAGTGTAGAGCAGTGTAGAACAGCGTAGAGCAGCGTAGAACAGCGTAGAGCAGTGTAGAGCAGCGTAGAGCAGCGTAGAGCAGCGTAGAGCAGCGTAGAGCAGCGTAGAACAGTGTAGAGCAGCGTAGAACAGTGTAGAGCAGCGTAGAACAGTGTAGAGCAGTGTAGAGCAGCGTAGAACAGTGTAGAGCAGTGTAGAGCAGCGTAGAACAGTGTAGAGCAGCATAGAACAGCGTAGAGCAGCGTAGAACAGCGTAGAACAGCGTAGAGCAGTGTAGAGCAGCGTAGAACAGCGTAGAGCAGCGTAGAACAGTGTAGAGCAGCGTAGAACAGCGTAGAACAGTGTAGAGCAGTGTAGAACAGCGTAGAACAGTGTAGAGCAGTGTAGAACAGTGTAGAACAGTGTAGAGCAGGTGAGTGTAGAGCAGGAGAGTGTAAACACAGCTGCCCAGAGACAGAGCATCAATCACACTCAAACGGAGCTGAAGTGTCTTGCCTAAGGACACAACCACAGTTTGGTGATGGGAGACCTCTGCTGTTCCCAGAGGTCTCCCATCACAGCACTAACCAGGCCATGTCCTGCTTAGCTTCAAAGGTTTGACAGGATCTGGCTTGACGAATGTTGATCCCTTTGGTAAATATGTTAATTACAACCCTTGTTGTCATAGAAACCTGGTGCTGTTGCAAAGAGAAAGTTCCAGAGACTTTACTGACATCCCCCCATCCCTTCTGTCCAAACGCTCGGTTTTCCAACTCGTTAAGCTGTGAAAAATCATCATGGATAGAGCTGTTTTCTGTCCTCAGAAAACAGACATTTTTTACCCTTCATAGTTGTCTCGCCATAGATTTTCTAACTCATTACTATTATCATTATTATTATTATTATTTGTAAAACATGAAATGACAAAGTAAACAGCTGTATTAGATTCTATAATGGACAAAAGTATAATATTTCTTCTTTAAAACTCTAACATTGCCAAATCTCTTCTCCGTGCCTGAAACCTCTTACGTTGCACTTTCACGTTTCTACCACTAGATGGAGCTGTTGGCACATTCTGGTCATCTCTCACTCTGGAGCATATGAAGCCAAACACAGACTGCACCATGAATCTGGTCTTTGGTTCGACACATGGTCATTGTCAGAGAATGAACTCATATCTTTTACGACTTGAGGCGGTCGTCACGGAAACAGAAACACATGTGTCTCCGTAAACAACAGGAGTCTGCAGTAAACACCAAGCAAAGAAACACTAATGTAAAGGATTACAACCTCAGTCCTGGGTCTACAGCCTCAGTCCTGCCTCAGTCCTGGGTCTACAGCCTCAGTCTTAGATCTACAGCCTCAGACCTGGGTCTACAGCCTCAGTCCTGGGTCTACAGCCTCAGACCTGGGTCTACAGCCTCAGTCCTGGGTCGACAGCCTCAGTCCTGGGTCGACAGCCTCAGTCCTGGGTCGACAGCCTCAGTCCTGGGTCGACAGCCTCAGTCCTGGATCTACAGCCTCAGTCCTGGGTCTACAGCCTCAGTCCTGGATCTACAGCCTCAGTCCTGGGTCGACAGCCTCAGTCTTAGATCTACAGCCTCAGACCTGGGTCTACAGCCTCAGTCCTGGGTCTACAGCCTCAGTCCTGGATCTACAGCCTCAGTCCTGGGTCGACAGCCTCAGTCTTAGATCTACAGCCTCAGTCCTGGGTCTACAGCCTCAATCCTGGATCTACAGCCTCAGTCCTGGGTCGACAGCCTCAGTCCTGGGTCGACAGCCTCAGTCCTGGATCTACAGCCTCAGTCCTGGGTCGACAGCCTCAGTCCTGGATCTACAGCCTCAGTCCTGGGTCGACAGCCTCAGTCCTGGATCTACAGCCTCAGTCCTGGATCTACAGCCTCAGTCCTGGGTCGACAGCCTCAGTCCTGGGTCTAAAGCCTCAGTCCTGGGTCTACAGCCTCAGACCTGGGTCTACAGCCTCAGACCTGGGTCTACAGCCTCAGTCCTGGATCTACAGCCTCAGTCCTGGGTCTACGACCTCAGTCCTGGATCTACAGCCTCAGTCCTGGATCTACAGCCTCAGTCCTGGGTCGACAGCCTCAGTCCTGGGTCGACAGCCTCAGTCCTGGGTCTACAGCCTCAGTCCTGGGTCTACAGCCTCAGACCTGGGTCTACAGCCTCAGACCTGGGTCTACAGCCTCAGTCCTGGGTCGACAGCCTCAGTCCTGGGTCGACAGCCTCAGTCCTGGGTCTACAGCCTCAGTCCTGGGTCCACAGCCTCAGTCCTGGGTCTACAGCCTCAGACCTGGGTCTACAGCCTCAGTCCTGGGTCGACAGCCTCAGTCCTGGGTCTACAGCCTCAGTCCTGGGTCCACAGCCTCAGTCCTGGGTCCACAGCCTCAGTCCTGGGTCTACAGCCTCAGACCTGGGTCTACAGCCTCAGTCCTGGATCTACAGCCTCAGTCCTGGGTCCACAGCCTCAGTCCTGGGTCTACAGCCTCAGACCTGGGTCTACAGCCTCAGTCCTGGGTCTACAGCCTCAGACCTGGGTCTACAGCCTCAGTCCTGGGTCTACAGCCTCAGTCCTGGGTCTACAGCCTCAGTCCTGGGTCTACAGCCTCAGTCCTGGGTCTACAGCCTCAGTCCTGGGTCTACAGCCTCAGACCTGGGTCTACAGCCTCAGACCTGGGTCTACAGCCTCAGGTTGTTCAGATTCATGGTGCAGACGATGCAGCACAGGAATTTAAAACATTTAAAAAACACTTTTCTCCGGACACAAAACAAAGCCTTGAAAACAGATCCAGTCACATTTCTGTATTATTATTATTATTATTATTATTAATATTGTTATTAATGTTGTAATTAACATTATTATAAATATTAATAATATTGTTATTCATATTATTAATAATATAATTATTTACTGTTGGATAGTGACCGTATTTATGTCAATGTCAACTTTATTTGTACATTTACAACACAAATACAGACACATACATGTAACTACAGACACATGTAACTACAGACACACACATGTAACTACAGACACATGTAACTACAGACACATGTAACTACAGACACATGTAACTACAGACACATACATGTAACTACAGACACACACATGTAACTACAGACACACACATGAACTACACACACATGAACTACAGACACATGTAACTACAGACACATGTAACTACAGACACATACATGTAACTACAGACACATGTAACTACAGACACATACATGTAACTACAGACACACACATGAACTACACACACATAAACTACAGACACACCGATGTAACTAGACACACGCATGTAACTACAGACACACGCATGTAACTACAGACACACGCATGTAACTACAGACACACACACGTAACTACAGACACATGCATGTAACTACAGACACACACATGTAACTAGACACACGCATGTAACTACAGACACACGCATGTAACTACAGACACACACATGTAACTACAGACACATGTAACTACAGACACATGTGACTACAGACACATGTAACTACAGACACACACACGTAACTACAGACACATGTAACTACAGACACATGTGACTACAGACACATGTGACTACAGACACATGTAACTACAGACACACGCATGTAACTACAGACACACACACGTAACTACAGACACATGTAACTACAGACACATGTAACTACAGACACATGTGACTACAGACACATGTAACTACAGACACATACATGTAACTACAGACACACACATGTAACTACAGACACACACATGAACTACACACACATGAACTACAGACACATGTAACTACAGACACATGTAACTACAGACACATACATGTAACTACAGACACATACATGTAACTACAGACACACACATGAACTACACACACATGAACTACAGACACACGCATGTAACTAGACACACGCATGTAACTACAGACACACGCATGTAACTACAGACACACGCATGTAACTACAGACACACACACGTAACTACAGACACATGCATGTAACTACAGACACACACATGTAACTACAGACACACACACGTAACTACAGACACACTACAGACACAAACATGTAACTACAGACAGACATGTAACTACAGACACACGCATGTAACTACAGACACACACACTTAACTACAGACACACTACAGACACAAACATGTAACTACAGACAGACATGTAACTACAGACACACACACATGTAACTACAGACACACACACATGTAACTACAGACACAAATGTAACTACAGACACACACACACACACACGTAACTACAAACACACACAAAACTACAGACACATACATGTAAAATCAGACACACACATGTACAGTGTCTTGCGAAAGTATTCGGCCCCCTTGAACCTTTCAACATTTTGCCACATTTCAGGCTTCAAACATAAAGATATAAAAAATATTTTTTTTTTGTCAAGAATCAACAACAAGTGGGACACAATCATGAAGTGGAACTAAATTTATTGGATAATTTAAACTTTAACAAATAAAAAACTGAAAAGTGGGGCGTGCAATATTATTCGGCCCCCTTGCGCTAATACTTTGTAGCGCCACCTTTTGCTGCAATTACAGCTGCAAGTCGCTTGGGGTATGTCTCTATCAGTTTTGCACATCGAGAGACTGGAATTCTTGCCCATTCTTCCTTGCAAAACAGCTGGAGCTCAGTGAGGTTGGTTGGAGAGCGTTTGTGAACAGCAGTCTTCAGCTCTTTCCACAGATTCTCGATTCCTGTTGGAAGATAAATCTCCGTCCCAGTCTCAGGTCTTTTGCAGACTCCAACAGGTTTTCTTCCAGAATGGTCCTGTATTTGGCTCCATCCATCTTCCCATCAATTTTAGCCATCTTCCCTGTCCCTGCTGAAGAAAAGCAGGCCCAAAGCATGATGCTGCCACCACCATGTTTGACAGTGGGGATGGTGTGTTCAGGGTGATGAGCTGTGTTGCTTTTACCCCAAACATATCGTTTTGCATTGTGGCCAAAAAGTTTGATTTTGGTTCCATCTGACCAGAGCACCTTCTTCCACATGTTTGGTGTGTCTCCCAGGTGGCTTGTGGCAAACTTTAAACCAGACTTTTTATGGATATCTTTGAGAAATGGCTTTCTTATTGCCACTCTTCCATAAAGACCAGATTTGTGCAGTGCACGACTGATTGTTGTCCTATGGACAGACTCTCCCACCTCAGCTGTAGTTATCTGCAGTTCATCCAGAGTGATCATGGGCCTCTTGTCTGCATCTCTGATCAGTCTTCTCCTTGTTTGAGATGAAAGTTTGGAGGGACGGCCGGGTCTTGGTAGATTTGCAGTGGTCTGATACTCCTTCCATTTCAATATAATTGCTTGCACAGTGCTCCTTGAGATGTTTAAAGCTTGGGAAATCTTTTTGTATCCAAATCCGGCTTTAAACTTCTCCACAACAGTATCTCGGACCTGCCTGGTGTGTTCCTTTGTCTTCATGGTTCTCTCTGTGCTTTAAACAGAACCCTGAGACTATCAAAGAGCAGGTGCATTTATACGGAGACTTGATTACACACAGGTGCATTCTATTTATCATCATCAGTCATTTAGGACAACATTGGATCATTCAAAGATCCTCACTGAACTTCTGGACTGAGTTTGCTGCACTGAAAGTAAAGGGGCCCAATAATATTGCACGCCCCACTTTTCAGTTTTTTATTTGTGAAAAAAGTTTAAATTATACAATAAATTTCGTTCCACGTTTTTGATTCATGACAAAAAATTAAAATTTCATATCTTTATGTTTGAAGCCTGAAATGTGGCGAAATACTTTCGCAAGGCACTGTAACTACAGACACACACATGTAACTACAGACACACACATGTAACTACAGACACACACATGTAACTACAGACACACACATGTAACTACAGACACATACATGTAAATACAGACACATACATGTAAATACAGACACATACATGTAAATACAGACACATACATGTAACTACAGACACATACATGTAAATACAGACACATACATGTAAATACAGACACATACATGTAAATACAGACACATACATGTAAATACAGACACATACATGTAAAATTTAAATGGTAAAACTCAGTTGGTGTTAAAAGCAAAGGTGTAAAAATGTGTTTTTAGACTAGATTTAAAAACTTCCAAACAAGGAGCGGCTCCAATGAACAGAGGTCACTATTCCACTGTTTGGGCTCTGCTCTGCTCTGCTCTGCTCTGCTCTGCTCTGCTCTGCTCTGCTCTGCTCTGCTCTGCTCTGCTCTATTATTACTATTATCAACAATAGAACTATTATTTTAATGTTTTATTATTTTCTGAGTGAGATTCCCCGCACTGTGGGACAAATAATGGATCTTAAACTATATAATAAAATTATAATTAATAATAAAACTAATACTATTATTATTTTCTGTGTGAGATATAAAATATTGTTCTTCCTGTTTCCTGAACACTTTGTTAATAAAAAAATTTTTTTTCCAGAGGTCGCTGTGACCTATGACCAGATGTTTGTTTGTTATATATATATTATATATATATATATATATATATATATATATATATATATATATATATATATATATATATATATATATATATATATTTATTTTTTTTTTTATTTTTTTTATTTATTATATTCTTTCTGTTTTACTGATAATACTTTAAAAGTAAACAGGTAAAAAAAAGTTTCTATTTGGACTAAAATGGTCTAAAAACATGTTTCAGTGAAACTAAAATGCATTGATTTGGACAAAAGTTTTAATTGTTGTAAATGTTAAATTATTAATTGTTTTAAATGTAATTCATGTAAAATTATTATAATTGTGACAGAATATCCACAGGAGGCGTTAGCGTTGACTGCCGTGTGTGTGTGTGTGTGTGTGTGTGTGTGTGTGTGTGTGTGTGTGTGTGTGTGTGTGTGTGTGTGTGTGTGTGTGTGTGTGTGTGTGTGTGTGTGTGTGTGTGTGTGTGTGTGTGTGTGTGTGTGTGTGTGTGTGTGTGTGTGTGTGTGTGTGTGGGGGATCATGGAAACATGATTTTTCAAGGGCCGCTAGAAAAATGTGTTTTGACTGGAGCCGCGTTACTGCACAAAATTATAAATCCATCCTAAATGAGGCGCAGCCTCCGTCACACGTGTTACACTATATATATACTATATATACACTATACTATATACACACTATATACTATATATATACTATACATTATATATATATATACACACTATATACTATATATATACTATACATTATATATATATATATACACACTATATACTAATATATATATATATATATATAACACCACTAGTGTAAATATCACATTCGTTCACATGGAAATGTTAAGGGCATCTGCGTAAAACATGTACGTGTTGAAACACCTCCTTTGGACGTTAGCTGTTATTAACTTTCAATTGTTATAAATGTTATAATTGTTATAAATGTTATAATTGTTATAATTGTTATAAATGTTATAAATGTTATAATTGTTATAAATGTTATAAATGTTATAAATGTTATAATTGTTATAAATGTTATGTTATAATTGTTATAATTGTTATAATTGTTATAAATGTTATAATTGTTATAATTGTTATAATTGTTATAAATGTTATGTTATAATTGTTATAAATGTTATAACATTTATAACATTTCTAACATTTCTATTACGGCGAACGGCACCGTGTAACGTGATCATATCCAAGACCATCAGACACTACGTGTCTGTGAGTAACCGCTGAACACAAACACAGCTCTGCAGCTGCAGCCTCAGTCTGCAGAGCCTCAGTCTGCAGAGCCTCAGTCTGCAGAGCCTCAGTCTGCGGAGCCTCAGTCTGCGGAGCCTCAGTCTGCGGAGCCTCAGTCTGCGGAGCCTCAGTCTGCAGAGCCTCAGTCTGCAGAGCCTCAGTCTGCAGAGCCTCAGTCTGCGGAGCCTCAGTCTGCAGAGCCTCAGTCTGCGGAGCCTCAGTCTGCGGAGCCTCAGTCTGCGGAGCCTCAGTCTGCGGAGCCTCAGTCTGCGGAGCCTCAGTCTGCGGAGCCTCAGTCTGCGGAGCCTCAGTCTGCAGTCTGCGGAGCCTCAGTCTGCGGAGCCTCAGTCTGCGGAGCCTCAGTCTGCGGAGCCTCAGTCTGCGGAGCCTCAGTCTGCGGAGCCTCAGTCTGCGGAGCCTCAGTCTGCGGAGCCTCAGTCTGCGGAGCCTCAGTCTGCGGAGCCTCAGTCTGCGGAGCCTCAGTCTGCGGAGCCTCAGTCTGCGGAGCCTCAGTCTGCGGAGCCTCAGTCTGCGGAGCCTCAGTCTGCGGAGCCTCAGTCTGCGGAGCCTCAGTCTGCGGAGCCTCAGTCTGCGGAGCCTCAGTCTGCGGAGCCTCAGTCTGCGGAGCCTCAGTCTGCGGAGCCTCAGTCTGCGGAGCCTCAGTCTGCGGAGCCTCAGTCTGCGGAGCCTCAGTCTGCGGAGCCTCAGTCTGCGGAGCGTCAGTCTGCGGAGCGTCAGTCTGCGGAGCCTCAGTCTGCGGAGCCTCAGTCTGCAGAGCCTCAGTCTGCAGAGCCTCAGTCTGCAGAGCCTCAGTCTGCAGAGCCTCAGTCTGCAGAGCCTCAGTCTGCAGAGCCTCAGTCTGCAGAGCCTCAGTCTGCGGAGCCTCAGTCTGCGGAGCCTCAGTCTGCAGAGCCTCAGTCTGCAGAGCCTCAGTCTGCGGAGCCTCAGTCTGCGGAGCCTCAGTCTGCGGAGCCTCAGTCTGCGGAGCCTCAGTCTGCGGAGCCTCAGTCTGCGGAGCCTTAGTCTGCGGAGCCTTAGTCTGCAGAGCCTCAGTCTGCAGAGCCTCAGTCTGCGGAGCCTCAGTCTGCGGAGCCTCAGTCTGCGGAGCCTCAGTCTGCAGAGCCTCAGTCTGCGGAGCCTCAGTCTGCGGAGCCTCAGTCTGCGGAGCCTCAGTCTGCGGAGCCTCAGTCTGCGGAGCCTCAGTCTGCAGAGCCTCAGTCTGCAGAGCCTCAGTCTGCGGAGCCTCAGTCTGCGGAGCCTCAGTCTGCAGAGCCTCAGTCTGCAGAGCCTCAGTCTGCGGAGCCTCAGTCTGCGGAGCCTCAGTCTGCGGAGCCTCAGTCTGCGGAGCCTCAGTCTGCAGAGCCTCAGTCTGCAGAGCCTCAGTCTGCGGAGCCTCAGTCTGCGGAGCCTCAGTCTGCGGAGCCTCAGTCTGCGGAGCCTCAGTCTGCGGAGCCTTAGTCTGCGGAGCCTCAGTCTGCGGAGCCTCAGTCTGCGGAGCCTCAGTCTGCAGAGCCTCAGTCTGCAGAGCCTCAGTCTGCGGAGCCTCAGTCTGCAGAGCCTCAGTCTGCAGAGCCTCAGTCTGCAGAGCCTCAGTCTGCAGAGCCTCAGTCTGCGGAGCCTCAGTCTGCGGAGCCTCAGTCTGCGGAGCCTCAGTCTGCGGAGCCTCAGTCTGCGGAGCCTCAGTCTGCGGAGCCTCAGTCTGCAGAGCCTCAGTCTGCGGAGCCTCAGTCTGCAGAGCCTCAGTCTGCGGAGCCTCAGTCTGCGGAGCCTCAGTCTGCGGAGCCTCAGTCTGCAGAGCCTCAGTCTGCGGAGCCTCAGTCTGCAGAGCCTCAGTCTGCAGAGCCTCAGTCTCCTCCGTGTCGTCTCCTGAAGAGCAGTCGCTGAATTAAAGCTGGGGTACCTATTTTCCCTTCCACTCCCAGTTCATGACAGATTTAATGACATTCTGCCTTAGACTGTTTTAAATGTCCCTCATCTGTAACAAACAATAGTTTGGTCTGAGTCTAAACAGAAAGACAGAATGTTAAAAATGTTATTTTATATGGATTTATACATACTTTAAATATGTTCACTATGATGTCATTTATCTTTTCATTCAAACAACCAGAAAAATATGGCTTCATTTTGTCGATAGTTTCAAATGCGATTTATTACGATAAATCAATTTTAAGCTGTAATTAACTTGATTAAAAATTGTAATCGTTTGACAGCCCTAGTTATAAATGTTATGTTATAATTCATATAAATGTTATGTTATAATATAAATGTTGTTATAATTAATATAAATGTTATGTTATAAATGTTATGTTATAATTAATATAAATGTTATAAATGTTATGTTATAATTAATATAAATGTTATAAATGTTATGTTATAATTAATATAAATGTTATGGAAGGGATAACGTATATTACGCAGGTCATTATCAGAGAATAAGTGCCTTCAGACGAAGCGTCGGGGTCTGCTTCACCTGAAGGTACTTATTCTCTGATAATGACTTGTACCATACGTTATCCCGATTATTACACGGCTTTAAACCAACACAACACAAACCTCAGTCACTTTTAGGAATGCCCAAAGGTTTATTTAAAATAAGAAAGAAAATAAAATAGTTCCCAAAGGCTTTCCCGAGGCTATGCTAGCACCATTAGGCTAACAACTTCCAAACTAGAACTCTCTGGAACTGCATGAAAACTGAACACAGAATCCTGAACATCAGCGGTGAGTGACCCAAACATAAACTTAACCTAAATCCATAATTCCATCCTCTGCAAATGTTCCTAAAATGTGCCGTATCTACTTCTGGGTTTTTCACCATCGCCTTTTCTCGCATTACATCAGTGTTTTTGTCATGAAAACGTAAACGGAAAATTCTGAAAACTTCCGTGCACTTGTATTAAGACTGGATATGTATAAATTACTCTCCCATTAACATTTAAGTGTGTTGATTGAGCGTGGCTAGCTCCGGAGCGGCCGGAACTACTGTCGGAGTTATCCACGCATCTGAAAGACAAGCAGAGAGTGCGTTGCCAAAGGGCAGCGGTCATTATTGTTTTGAGAGGTCGGTTATAGACAATAATGACCGGTAGAATGTTTTGAAATGACGTTCACATGAATGGTTCTCCTGCTGCTGTGAGGAGCTGTGATAAAATTGTTATAATAACCAGTACTAACTCACACATTACTCTGACTTTATAATAATTTAATAGTAATTAATGTTATAATTGTTATCATAACCAGCACTAACTCGTCTCGCTCACACACAGTACTCTGACTTTATAATATTTTTCTGAAACATGTTTATCTTAGAATTTCTGACTCGGATCAAACACTTCTGTGGAATTTACTCTTTTTACTATATTTGTAATATATCATTTTTTTATTTATACTCTATTATATTATATTATATTTATACTCTATTATATTATATTATATTTATACTCTATTATATTATATTATATTTATACTCTATTATATTATATTATATTTATACTCTATTATATTTATACTCTATTATATTTATACTCTATTATATTTATACTCTATTATATTTATACTCTATTATATTTATACTCTATTATATTTATACTCTATTATATTTATACTCTATTATATTTATACTCTATTATATTTATACTCTATTATATTTATACTCTATTATATTTATACTCTATTATATTTATACTCTATTATATTTATACTCTATTATATTTATACTCTATTATATTTATACTCTATTATATTATATTTATACTCTATATATTATATTTATACTCTATATATTATATTTATACTCTATATATTATATTTATACTCTATATATTATATTTATACTCTATATATTATATTTATACTCTATATATTATATTTATACTCTATATATTATATTTATACTCTATATATTATATTTATACTCTATATATTATATTTATACTCTATATATTATATTTATACTCTATATATTATATTTATACTCTATATATTATATTTATACTCTATATATTATATTTATACTCTATATATTATATTTAATCTATATATTATATTTATACTCTATATATTATATTTATACTCTATATATTATATTTATACTCTATATATTATATTTATACTCTATATATTATATTTATACTCTATATATTATATTTATACTCTATATATATATTTATACACTCTATATATATTATATTTATACTCTATATATTATATTTACACTCTATATATTATATTTACACTCTATATATTATATTTACACTCTATATATTATTTTTACACTCTATATATTATATTTACACTCTATATATATTATATTTACACTCTATATATTATATTTACACTCTATATTTTATATTTACACTCTATATATTATATTTACACTCTATATATTATATTACACTCTATATATATATATTTACACTCTATATTATATATATATTACACTCTATATATTATATTATATTTACACTCTATATATTATATTATATTTACACTCTATATATTATATTATTTTTTACACTCTATATATTATATTATATTTACACTCTATATATTATATTATATTTACACTCTATATATTATATTATATTTACACTCTATATATTATATTATATTTACACTCTATATATTATATTATATTTACACTCTATATATTATATTATATTTACACTCTATATATTATATTATATTTACACTCTATATATTATATTATATTTACACTCTATATATTATATTTATACTCTATATATTATATTACACTCTATATATTATATTATATTTATACTCTATATATTATATTATATTTATACTCTATATATATTATATTATATTTATACTCTATATATTATATTATATTTATACTCTATATATTATATTATATTTATACTCTATATTTATATTATATTTATACTCTATATATTATATTATATTTATACTCTATATATTATATTATATTTATACTCTATATATTATATTATATTTATACTCTATATATTATATTATATTTATACTCTATATATTATATTATATTTATACTCTATATATTATATTATATTTATACTCTATATATTATATTATATTTATACTCTATATATTATATTATATATTTATACTCTATATATATTATATTTATACTCTATATATTATATTATATTTATACTCTATATATTATATTATATTTATACTCTATATATTATATTATATTTATACACCCTATATTATATTATATTTATACACCCTATATTATATTATATTTATACTCTATATATTATATTATATTTATACTCTATATATTATATTATATATATATACTCTATATATTATATTATATTTATACTCTATATATTATATTATATTTATACTCTATATATTATATTATATTTATACTCTATATATTATATTATATTTATACTCTATATATTATATTATATTTATACTCTATATATTATATTATATTTATACTCTATATATTATATTATATTTATACACCCTATATTATATTATATTTATACACCCTATATTATATTATATTTATACTCTATATATTATATTATATTTTATACTCTATATATTATATTATATTTATACTCTATATATTATATTATATTTATACTCTATATATTATATTATATTTATACTCTATATATTATATTATATTTATACTCTATATATTATATTATATTTATACTCTATATATTATATTATATTTATACTCTATATATTATATTATATTTATACTCTATATATTATATTATATTTATACACCCTATATTATATTATATTTATACACCCTATATTATATTATATTTATACTCTATATATTATATTATATTTATACTCTATATATTATATTATATTTATACTCATAATATTATATTATATTTATACTCATAATATTATATTATATTTATACTCATAATATTATATTATATTTATACTCATAATATTATATTATATTTATACTCATAATATTATATTATATTTATACTCATAATATTATATTATATTTATACTCATAATATTATATTATATTTATACTCATAATATATAAAATTATAATATATAGAATATAAATATATCTATATCTGTACTTCTCACTTCTACAGTTGGAGGTGTTTTTAGAGAAACTCATGGAAACTGAACAGAGACAGAGCTCAGTTCCTGCTGCTGCACTGCCCCCTAAAGGTCCCTGTGAGGTACTGCAGCGGCCTCACACTGCTCCTTCTGTGGCAGACTCTACACAACTGCATCTTTACACACACTTCAATCTTCTTTTTATCATTCATCTCTACCCTACCCTACCCTACCCTACCCTACTCTACCCTACCCTACCATACTCTACCCTACTCTACCCTACCCTACCCTACTCTACTCTACCCTACTCTACCCTACCCTACCCTACAGCAGTCCTGGTTAGCCCTGTGCAGAACAGTCCATAGCCTGTTTGTATATAAACTTTTAAAGCTGGGCTATCTACATTTTCAAACATAATGTCTTGTGTTTGTCTCAAAGAAAGTCTTGGAAAAGTGGAATTTTGTGAACTAATCATCTTTATCCTTAGATTATTTAAACTTCCACATTCCAAAGCTCACGTTGCCGCAGTGAAATCAGCTAAACGACAGCAGATTATTGGTCCTTTAATCCCGGGTCTGCGTCTGCGAGAGTTGTGTCCGCGGCTTTTCTCTGCAGAGGAAACATTTTAACCAATTTGATTTGTTTGTGAAAGGAATGGTTTTGATGGACCTCAATTACTGCCAAGCGGCGTCTGGCCTGTGTCAGGGCGAGTGGAGCCGACACACGGGGCCCAGGGGGGGGGTGGCGGGGCGAGTGGACCCAGGGGGGGGACCAGTCTGGGGGGGGTGGCGGGGCGAGTGGAGCCGACACACGGGGACCGAGGGGGGGGGGGCAGGGGGGGCGAGTGGAGCCGACACACGGGGACCAGGAGGGGGCCCAGGGGGGGGACCAGGGGTTTGCGGGGGCGGGCACTTCAAACAGCAGCAGAACGTGTAAAAGAAGGACTAAAACAGCGACTGAAACAACTCTGGCTCTGATCAGAGGAAGTGCGTCTGAGTGGGACAGATCTGGCAACATTTAGCGCCGCGTCGACCTTGAAGCTACATCCACTTTAAAAAGTAAAAGTGTAAAACTGCTGTTTAAGAGAGAGCCGTGGATCAGATTAAACGAGACACCTGAGAGATTAAAGGAGACACCTGAGAGATTAAAGGAGACACCCGAGAGATTAAAGGAGACACCTGAGATTATTATAGAATCTGTGTTTTTACATTTTTTAGAATCTGAAATGTGTAGAAATCAAACCAGTCGTGGAAATCTGTCTCTTTTGAACTTTTTATGTTGTGTGCTTCTAATTGTTTGTGCGTGTGTTTCTAACTGTGTGTGTGTGTTGTCAGTGTTAATCTAAAAAAAATAAACCAAATTATTTATCCATTTGTAGTTTGTAAAGTACAGATATTTCACTTTAACAACAACAAACATCAGTGTAGTTTTAGGACCAAGAAGATCAGTGCTACTCCTGGACCTGTGTCTCCACCTAGTGGCCAAACCACAGCATTACAAACACACGCTGCTGTAGCTGTGATCATTTACTACATGAAGAGGTCATATTAGTCACACTCTGGCTCAGGAACAGTCTTCCCTAAGCAGTGAGACAGGCTCTGTGTGTTTTACAGATGAACTGTGCTACACAAATAAATACCGTCACCTTCTGTTGTTTTGCTCTGTTAGAAAGAGCACGTGTGAGGAGGATCTGAAA